>CAVLJG010000009.1:9145034-9287939 GCA_963669975.1 Acanthoscelides obtectus
CGCCTGCGTCCATTAATTTGTTAAGTCATATTGCAAAACTGTTAAAGTACCCTTTGTAAATGTTAGAAATAGAAGTTTTGGGTTTTGAATCAGACGAATACTCAATGATAACTTCTGGAAAATTGACGTTGAATAATGAAATTCAGGGCTCTTGAAAATACTAACTCAATCAGTGCGATCATGATTCACGCCACGGTATGAGTTCTTCAAATCAAGTCCCCTATCTTTTAATCCTTTATATCTTTGTCTACAACTTTTTCATTAAGTGCATTTTTATTGTGTGTACGTTACTGTTAGCTCCCCTACTCGTAACAGTAGAAACCGACGACGGTCTTCCTGTATGTAATTATGATGTCATACTCGCCGCCGGATCAAATCCCTTTTCACGCTATCTGATCGCTCTAATTGCTTTAGGGATTTATTATCGCGTAGCCAGTTGTACCGGGGTAGATCAGTTTTGTGTCACAATCAGGGATCCACCGATACCGGTATGTAATGGGTGGGTCATCAGTTGTTTTTTTTAAGTTGGTATTATTTTGACAGTTGGTAACACTTCCATGCTGAATATATTGACAGAAATATTGTGTTAAACTTCCGCTGTGAGCGATGCATCGTTTTAATCTTGAACAAAGGTGGGAAATACCTGTATTGAAAAACTGTTTTGAAAGTGAGTGGTGCTGTGTTGCAGAAACTTTGCGAAAATTGAGAAGACTATTATGGTCGGAATGAAGCTCCGTCCGCGACATTGCTGCTGTTGCCCAGAGTGTGCGTGAAAACGCAAGAATGTCAACTCGTCACAGAGCAGAACAAAGGCGCATCAGTCTGGGATTATTTCCTTAAAAGGTGCAACTTGTGCAAGATTTAAAACAAAATGACCATCCACTTCGATATCGTTTCTCTGTGTGGGCTCTAAATCAGTTGGAAACGGATGAAATTTTGGTCGCCAAATCATATTTTCGGACGAAGCCCATTTACATCTGGGAGGTTACGTTAACAAGCAGAACTGTAGGATTTGGCGTTCTGAAAATCCACATGTCGTCATAGAAAAACCAAGGCATCCAAAAAGAGTAACTGTTCGGTGTGGCTTTTGGAGTGGTGGGATTATTGGTCCCTACTTTTTTTCAAGATGACGATGTTAACAGTGTGACGGCAAACGGGGAAGGTAAAACTAAACTTTAGCGCATATCGCTCTTACTTTAAAATGAAACATTAGAATGTAACTTTTACGAAAATATCATTTTTTCTTTATTTGCTATTTTATAGAACTTCGAAGTCGCATTTTTGGTGGTAATACTCTAAAATAGAATACTGCTTTATATGCTGTCTTTTTTTGCTTTTTGTGCAAAATGATGCTCTAAATCATTGGTTCCCAAAGTGGTCTATATGGACCCCTAGGGGTCTATGACAACCTGCAAGGGGTCTACGTCAGCGAAAAAAAATTTGGGGGTCCATGAAATGAATATGGGGGTCCACGATAGTGGATCTCAACACATACACTGATAGTACCTATTTACTTACATCATACATCTTATAATATCAAAACATATACATTATTTATAAAAGTATTTATAGAAGTAAAAAATTTATTATATATGTTTATAAAATTGTGTAAGTTTTAGGATGTTGGTATTCGCTTTGTGGTCGCAATACATTTTGAACTTATAAAAACCTGAGAGTCGCAGTCTCAGAGCTCCGCTACCTTGCACTGACTTGTTCAATTCGTCACTCTATAAATACGAATGTGGGACAAATACGTGTATTCGTTTCCTGAATCTTGAAAAGGAAAGTGCTAAGAAAATATTTTAAAAAATATAAACAGATAGTATATCACACAAATTATAGTGAGTCAGTGTTATTTTGTTTGAGAGTGCTGGAGAAAAGTAAGTACATTATATTTTATTAAATTTTAGTTTTGTACTCGTAGTTAGCAAAGATAGATAAATTACGCCAATCATGACTTTAGTTATTAGTAGTTAAATATTCAATCATGCAAAATTACACGTACTCCTCAATAGTTTCTTTTTGAAAGTTTTAGCAATCGGTAATATAATTAATGTTTAATATTCAGCTGTTGGATTTGCCCACAGATGACTGATGCCATGTCCGAATCTAAAAAGAAATGTAGACAGTACAGTGTTGATTATTTGAAATTTGGCTTCATTCCATCATTGCCGGACAAACAATCGCCTATGTGCCTTTTATGCAACAAAGTTTTGGGCAATGTTGCTATGAAACCATCTAAACTGCAAGATCATCTGAGAAGATGCCCCCCTGATAAAACAGAGAAAGATTTGAAATACTTTCAAACACTCAAAGATAAATTTCAGAAGAGACCTACACTGGACGGAATGTTCGCTTCGACATCACAAAGAAATGATGATGGGTTGCGGGCGACTTACAATATCTCGTTACTTATAGCAAAATCCGGAAAACCGCATACTATCGGAGAAAAGTTAATTTTGCCAGCCGTTGAAGAGGTTTTAAAAACTGTTTTACATAAACCTGCATCTGATATCATTAAAAGAATTCCCTTAAGCAACAATACTGTTGAAAGACGTATTGATGAAATGAGTTCTGATATTGAAAGCTTCTTATGTAATTATTTGCAATCGACCCATTTCTCTATACAACTGGACGAGTCAACTTTACCTGATAATGCAGCATTATTATTGGCATATGTTCGTTTTATTATGAATCAAGAAATCTACGAAGAACTGCTCTTCGCAAGAACTTTGATAACCGACACTAAAGGTGAATCAATATTTCATGTTTTGAAGGATTACTTCATTGAAAAAGCAATTCCTTTATCAAATGTAATATCAGTAGCTACAGATGGAGCACCTGCCATGGTTGGACGTTATCGTGGATTTATAAGCTATTTAAAACAAAATGTGTCAGGGGTGTTAGCAATACATTGCGTCATCCATCGACAACATTTAGTTGCTAAAAATTTGTACGCTGGCTGTCGAAAGGCTTATGTATGACAAGATTTTTTGCACTTTTTGAGACTATTTTAGAATTTCTGGATACTAAAGATAAAATTTTAAAAGAAAATTTAATGAAGAGGAAAACAGACATCGCCTATTTAACAGATTTGTTTTCAAAATTTAATATGGTTAATTTGCAATTACAAGGCGACAGTTTAAATTTGATTAAAACAAAGTCCATCTTATCAGCGTTTCTTGCCAGAGTTAAACTAATGAAGCAAAATATTGGACGGAGCTAATTTTCTCAGTTCCCCAAATTGTCACAGACAAGCTGCCAGGTAGACGACGTTTCAACTTACGTTCAACATTTAAATGCCCTCTATTCAGATTTTAAATCTAGGTTTGAGGACATTTTGACTATGGTAATACCACCGTGGATAATTGATCCATATGGTGACATAGAAGAAACGAATGTCATAATACAAGAGGACCTGACTGAACTAAGTACAAACGAAGAACTTAAGGTTCAGTTTAAAAACGGATATCAGCAATTCTGGCTGCAATACAACATAGACACTAAAATTCGTTAATTTTTTGCCTACTTTTAGATAACTAACAGTGAAATTATTCTAGAACATACGTTTATGTTATAATTAATAAACGAACTCGCTTATTGTACTATTTTAAGTAAAAAACTTTTTTTTAATTATTTTTCACTTTTTTTTTATTTTATCCCTCTTATTTTTTTTTTCAATGCGGGCACTTATTCCCAATGCGGGCACTTATTGGTTAGACACCTGTTTATTTAATGTTACGTATATTTTACATAACAGATACAAAATTTTATTTTGAGTAGTTTTAATTTAAATTCAATTAATAAATATATAAATTAACATGTGTTTTTACAAGTTTTTAACACTAAACTTCACTACAGTTAGAAATTTACAGGAAATCAATATCAGGTAAGTAGGGGGTCTACCCAACACGGAAAAACATGGCAAGGGGTCTACGACACAAAAAAGTTTGGGGAACTCTGCTCTAAATCAGATCAAAGCTTTTGCGTTATAAGAAATATTTGAAAGTACAAACAATTCTCAATGGCCATTCTATAATGCTCATTTCTTGACAGATAAGATAAATGATATCCATTGTTGCCAAGTTGTACTTTTTTTGGGAGAAATACGTAATTAGAAATGAAGTTATTTGCAAAATAAAAGTCTTAATTTATTGTAAATGGCTTGTTTTATGAAAAGTTGTGTCAATATTTACCGAAAACTAGATGAAATTTTGAACCGTATGTGTCTAAGCAGTGGAAAATGCACCAGCGGCTGGCGTGACATAAAAAATACAAAAAGCACCAGCATATAAAAATACCCAACGACGATTCGTCGATTTGGACCACCTCGCCCGGTCCACCCAACATATCAGCGTCCAACATTATAGTTAAATAAAGATCAACAATCATTTCATCAAATCATCAAAAAACTTCTAAATTTCGAAGCCAGTTTACATTATTAGAAATTAAACCACCAACACGCAGACGTAGAGTGAGGACTGAAGAAAATATTGCGGCTGTATCCGCCAGTGTTAGTGATGACCGTGAAATGTCGATTCGCCGCCGTTCGCAGCAATTGGGCCTCTGTTACTCCACTACGTGGAAAATTTTGCGACAGCTGGTGCAAGAATTGAAGCCACACGCCTCCCACAACGTTTCCAATTTGGTGAATGGGCGCTGGCAAAGTTGGAGGAAGACCAACATTTTTATCGAAAAATTGTGTTCAGCGACGAAGCTCATTTCTGGTTGAATGGGTACGTTAACAAGCAAAATTACCGGATCTGGTGTGAAGACCAGCCAGAAGCATTGCAAGAGCTACCAATGCATCCCGAAAAAATCACTGTTTGTTGTGGATTATGGGCCGGTGGCATCATCGGGCCGTACTTCTTCAAAGACGACAATGGCCGGAACGTGTAACTGTGAATGGCGAGCGCTACCTGCGATGATAACAAACTTTTTTTGCCCAAAATGGAAGAGCTGGACTTGGCTGTCATGTGGTTTCAACAAGACGGTGCCACATGCCACACCGCACACGAAACAATGGCTCTATTGAGAGGCGAGTTCGGTGAACAGTTTATCTCACGTTTGGGGCCCGTCAATTGGCCGCCTAGATCGTGTGATTTAACGCCGTTGGACTATTTCTTGTGGGGACATGTTAAGGCTAATGTCTATACGGATAAACCAGCAACGATCGACGCACTGGAAGCCAATATTGACATGTCCCCACAAGAAATAGTCCAACGGCGTTAAATCACACGATCTAGGCGGCCAATTGACGGGCCCCAAACGTGAGATCAACTGTTCACAGAACTCGCCTCTCAATAGGGCCATTGTTTCGTGTGCGGTGTGGCATGTGGCACCGTCTTGTTGAAACCACATGTCAGCTAAGTCCAGCTCTTCCATTTTGGGCAAAAAAAAGTTTGTTATCATCGCACGGTAGCGCTCACCATTCACACTTACGTTCCGGCCATAGTCGTCTTTGAAGAAGTACGGCCCGATGATGCCACCGGCCCATAATCCACACCAAACAGTGATTTTTTCGGGATGCATTGGTAGCTCTACAATTCTTCTGGCTGGTCTTCACACCAGATCCGGTAATTTTGCTTGTTAACGTACCCATTCAACCAGAAATGAGCTTCGTCGCTGAACACAATTTTTCGATAAAAATGTGGATCTTCCTCCAACTTTGCCAGCGCCCATTCACCAAATTGGAAACGTTGTGGGAGGTCGTGTGGCTTCAATTCTTGCACCAGCTGTATCTTATAAGGTTTTACACCCAAATTCTGTCGCAAAAGTTTCCACGTAGTGGAGTAATAGAGGCACAATTGCTGCGAACGGCGGCGAATCGACATTTCACGGTCATCACTAACACTGGCGGATACAGCCGCAATATTTTCTTCAGTCCTCACTCTACGACTGCGTGTTGGTGGTTTAATGTCCAATAATATAAACTGGGTTCGAAATTTAGTCACAAGCTTCCGAATAGCTCCCTCAGTAGGCCGACCAAATTGCCCATAAATTGGAAGCAGTGCTCGATTCACTCTCTTAACCGAGCATGAATTTTGATAGTAAAATTGAATAATTTGCAAGCGTTATTCGTTTGTAAGTCGATTCATGGTTAAATTATAGACCAAGTTTCACAATGACACAAGACACGATTCACGCGTCATCTGTCAAAAACAGTGTTGCCAAAAAGATAATAGCAAAAAAATCACCCATTATATTCGGTCATCGCGTTATCAACCGTTTTGGAGACGTTCATTGGCCAGCCATAATTACATAGGCCAAACAGATCCAATTAAGTATTTAGTTTATGCAACTTTTGTATGACACCGTCGTTGAAATCATTATTAGAGTAAAAAAACTTACCTTGGAATAGATCTGCTTGCTGAAGGTGACCCTCTTCTGGTTGGATTTTTTCAGAGGAGGACTCTCGTAGAAGTCTTCCTCCTCGATGGTGAAGTCGAAGGAATTATCGTAACTCTCGAGTTCCATCTGAAAAAAATAATAACAATTTAAATAAAAGACATCAATTAGTTATTTTGCTATTACAGTCAGAGATATCCACCATAAGTATCATTCTAAAGGCGAAATTCAGAAAGAAATATACAACATTTGAAAATAAATCAGACTTAGCCGAGTTCAAAAGGATTAGACAACTAGTAAAATCTAACACAAAACAACCTTGCAGTTTTTATTATTGAAAATACCCAAAAGTCATTACTTGTTAATCCAAAAAGGATTTGGAAGTTTGTTCGTTCCAGAAACGACATACCATACGAGGGATCAAAAAATGTGTACAGCATTGTTAGTGGTGATGAATCGTGGATTTACTGTTATGAACCAGAAAATAAACGACAGTCGGCTGTTTGGGTGTTCCAAGGTGAAGAAAAGCCAACAAAAGTCATCCGTTTAGAAAAAAATGGTCGCGACATTTGCGTCAAAAGCAGGTCATATTGCAACAATTCCTCTTAATGAGCAAAGAACTGTTACTATGGATTGGTATACCACCATTTGTTTGCCAAAGGCCATCACCGAACTTCGAAAAATCAACCCCGAAAGAAGAAACATCCTCCAAGACAATGCAAGCTCGCACACAGCCCAAATAACAAGGCAGTATTTAACGGAAGAAAACGTGGAATTATTGGACCATCCTCCATATAGTCCCGATCTAAGTCCTAACGATTTCTTTACTTTCCCGAAAATTAAAAACAGACTGCGTGGTCAAAGGTTCCAGTCAGCAGAAGAAGCAGTTGACGCATGCCGTTTTGGATCGGCCAGCAAACGAGTGGAATAAGTGCTTCGAAAATTGGTTCGAGCGCATGCAGATGAGTATTAATATTCATGGAGAATACTTCGAAAAACAATAAAGTCATTTAAAACTACCTACCGTGTTGTTTTATTTCCACATGCAAAACTTAAAAGACATCCCTCGTAACTGCGTGAGCCTCAAGTCATAGAGAATGCTTTTACAAATTTGTTCGAGAGCGTATATTCTAATGTTTCCTACACCAAAAGTAAGCGTGCCAGGAATAAAAGCTCATTTATTCAATTTACTCCTATGAAGGAATCTGAAATTCTGTCCACTATTAAGAAACTGAAGAACAAAATGACATCTAGTCAGGACAATATACCATCATTTTTAATCAAGGATACTGCCTCAGCGATAGTTACTCCTCTCACCTTTTTACACAACGTATGCTTAAAAACCAATACTTTTCCAAATATGTGGAAAGTAGCGAAAGTATTTCCTGTGTATACGAGCGGTGACAAAAATGATAATACTAATAGGCATTTGTCAATTGTGACTATGTTTGCAAAGATCTTTGAGATAATTTTGCACATCCGCATTTATATGGAAACTGATAATCAGCTCTCATTTTATCAGCATTGATTCACTGCCAAAAGATCTGTTATCACTAATTTACTGATAGTTACTCAATGCATATCAGAAGTTCTTGATGATAGATGTAATATATATATACCAAAAATAGGAAAATAATGAGCAAAATCCGCAAAAAGTGGATTCAAGCAGAAAATAGGATAGGTAACCCGAGCGATATGTATTTCTGCTGGTTGGCTTCATCAGGCCCGAAATGAATGCACATATGCAACTACAAAAGTAGAGACACATGCCCATACATCCGGATACGGGTGTAAACTGAGGAAACAAAGATGGAGAGGAAAAAAAGACACACGAAGTCCACAACAAGAGCCAACCTACACATTGTAGTATGAAATGGCTAGAAGACCTCGAATTTTCAAGGCGACAAATAACCACAACCACGCGGCCGGTTATAGCCACTTGCTGTGGTACTTCAAGCCCAAAGGATCTACAAAGAGTAAATTATCATGCGGAGACAGGTGTATAACAAAAATAGGAAAATAATGGGCAAAATCCTCAAAAAGTGGATTCGAGCAGAAAATAGGATAAGTAACCCGAGCGATACGTATTTCTGCTGGTTGGCTTCATCAGGCTCGAAATGAATGCACATATGCAACTACAAAAGTAGAGACACATGCCCATACATCCGGATACGGGTGTAACCTGAGGAAACAAAGATGGAGAGGAAAAAAAGACACACGAAGCCACAACAAGAGCCAACCTAGACAGCAAGTGGCTCTAACCGGCCGCGTGGTTGTGGTTATTTGTCGCCTTGAAAATTCGAGGTCTTCTAGCCATTTTATACTACAATGTGCAGGTTGACTCTGGTTGTGGACTTCATGTGTCTTTTTTTTTCCTCTCCATCTTTGTTTCCTCAGGTTACACCCGTATCCGGATGTATGGGCATGTGTCTCTACTTTTGTTGTTGCATATGTGCATTAATTTCGGGCCTGATGAAGCCAACCAGCAGAAATACGTATCACTCGGGTTACCTATCCTATTTTCTGCTCGAATCCACTTTTTGAGGATTTTGCCCATTATTTTCCTATTTTTGTTATATACCTTTCTCCGCATGATAATTTTCTCTTTATATATATATATGGATTACGCTAAAGCTTCTGATAAAATTGATAATAGCATTATGGTTGACAAATTAATAGATTTGGAATTTTCTGATGAGGCCGTGAAGTTTATGATATCATTCTTGACAGATCGAAAACAACTTATCTCGTATAACTCGGAAGCCTATGGAGCTATATCTGGAGTACCGCAGGGATCAAACTTGGGACCGTTACTTTTTCTAATTTTTATAAATGATTTATTGGATGCTTTAACAGTAGAAAAACTTGGTTTTGCTGATGATTTAAAAATATATCGCATAATATCTAATGTCACTGATTGGAACTTCAGAGACAGCTTGACCTGATTCAGAACTTGTGTAACGATAATAAATTAACACTAAATGTAGATACTTGCAAGGTGGTGAGTTTCACCAGAAAGAGAGAATTCATAAATGTTAAATATAATATTGATGGAAAGAACAGATATACAGAGGTTAGGTGTTATGTTCTATTGTAAGTTGTCTTTTTCTAATCATAATGAGAAAACTGTATTTGAAGTATTGAGAGCCTATGGGTTTTTGACAAGGAATTGGAGAAGTTTTGACAATATCAGCACTATTAAAGGGCTTTACTTACACTAGCTCGAAACTTGGATATGCCAGCATTATATGGGATCCGAGATGTACAACATTTGTGTTGAACCAATTCAGCGAAAATTTCTTAAATCTATCGCCTTTAAAGTTGGTGGTATTTATCCGGAAAGTGGATTCATTAGTTGTCAGCTATATAGATGATTTTAAATACCTAGTTTAGAAGACACTTTACGGCGGCGTCGTTTTTATTTAAATTGCTGCATGGATATGCTGATTGCTCTTGCTGTGCCTCCATATTCATCTCGGCTTAATGCGACATTTAAGCTACCTAGAGCTAAGACTAATATGTTATTTAAGTCTCCAGTCTATATTATGTGTGGTAAATTAAACTGTATGTCCAGCCGTTGTGATATATTTTTCTGTATACTGAATGAGTTTATCAGAACAGCAAAGAAATTATGGAACAAATTTTGACTTCTAGTTTTTGGTTTAATTACCTGCATCTCTGTTTAGGGTTTTATTATAATATAGCATAATTATTTTTACTGTTATTACATTATGCTGATTTCCCATAATGCTTCTCAAAGTTTTTGAAACCACCAAAAAACGGGGAAAATCGTAAGTATCACTTTGAACATAACCCCTCTTCAGAAAGGACAACATAAATAACCCGTCCGACACAGCTAATAGTGATATATTTCACGCGCAGCATATACGTATACAGTGATAATGCTCTCACATAGCAAATATCACTGATTTTATACACATGCAGACCAATACATATATACGTAATCATACAGATGCGGTATTGCTACTCAACCAACTTGCTTTCTTTCACATATCAGAGATAAACGCTACTTGGTTTTCTGCAACCAACAATGCATGCTTGAGCGTGTCGTGTCGTTGAGTCATTCCTCCGTAGATGGTCGCTTTTCATGACGCTCACAGCGATCATAGAGAATAAACGCGAAATGTACTATTTACTAGAAACCAGCTAGGCAGCATATCGTTTTTTTTTTGACGTTTTATAGGTTTTTTACGTAATAACTCTGAGGATCCACGTTGGGGATAAAGTGCATCAGTCTTAGAAGCCATATACTTAAGACATTTCTTTACTTGGCCAAATTATCGGTACTCATATCGGCCTTCTATAGAAGACTCTGGAATTTCTTGAATTCGCGGTAATATCAAAGTGAACCAAGTGATGGTAGCAGCGCCGAGATTGTAAAATAACAGGTGGTCCGCATATTGCAACGGACGCACTCTACCAGCCACTCGTCCCTTCTGCCAAATGGTTTACCACTAGCAATGTTGCCAAGTTTACGGCCTTAGCAACCAGGGCCCCGAATCAAATTCATACATTTTCATGCAATTTATATACGAGCCCCTTCCCACTTCAGTTGGCCCACTTCAAGATTTGTACCAAAATATGCCTTTATAAACTAACCATGACGAAACTATTTACTTCTAAAACAATTTATTTTCTCAACAACATTTTAGATACACTCTAGTCGTAAAAAATATATATTCGAAATCACTTAGACCTATAACTAATAGAAAATCTGAACAAATAAACAATGCGCGAATAAATTTCGCGAAGTTAACAAAGCAACAATTGAAAGATTACCATTGGGTAACATCACCTTTATTTTTTATTACGGCTGAAATTCTTTGGGGCATAGTGTTAACCAAGTGTTGGTAAAAATTTGGTGTAAAACAATCCCATATTTCTTGAAGATTTTGTCTCAGTTCGGTGATTGTACGAGCAGGATGTTGTCGTAGAACCTTTTTCATCTTGTGCCACAAAGTTTCAATAGGTGACAGATCTGGACTGCTAGAAACCCATCTCAAAAGCGGTACATTATTTTCTTCCATCCATTTTATACAGTTTTTTAAGGTATGGCACGCTGCACCATCTTGCTGAAACACAAAATCTTGGCTGGATGTCAAACATTCTTCCATCACTGGTAAAAGCGATTCTACTAAAATTGCCAAATATTTGTTTGTATCCACATTTCCATCAATAAAATGAAGATTTCCTACTCCTTTTGATGACATACTGCCCCAGACCATAATGGATGCTGGAAATTTCACTTTTCTCTTCAGACAATCAACATGGAATGCTTCATTTTTTTGCGAATAACTCTACTGTCTACTGCGACTGTCACCAACACAAACTTCGAATCGGGCCTCATCACTCCATTGTATTGCACACCATTGTTGAGGTGTCCATTGTCTATGTTCTTTAGCCCATCTAAGCCGATTTTTCTTTTGCAGAGGAGTTAATAGTGGCTTTTTTTGGCCTATAAACAAGTTGTGCAACTTTAGGGTTATTACTTCACTTTTTTTATAAGAAAACTTACCTTGCAAGAGCTAAATCCCAGTTTGTGGGCCACCGAGCACTTAATTGTAAATAATTGGCACGGCTGTTTTTCACGATTATTCTTCTTAATGCTCTTCAGTCGGCATTTGTGATATTACTTTTTTTCACATATCGTGGCTTAATATTAACTGAGTAGTTTTATATGTCTGGTTATTATTTGAAATGTGACAAGTTAGAATTTTGCCGGGTATTGGATTTTTGTTGTACTTCAGCTTCATTTTTGGGAAACTTGATACAGGCTGACTTCAGTTTTAGCATAAAGTAGACCACCTTTTTAGTTATACTCATTACTGTTGTTGGGGACACTTTAAATCTAGTTAGTATATGCTTAACAAAGTATCCTGTGTAGCCAGGTTAGAAGGAGATTAAAATATGGCCATATAAACGCACTGGATAGTGTTCACCTGTATACGGTTTTGCTAACATCTTTTTTTCGTCAAAGCCATCGTTCCACCATTAAAATTTTGGGCGTCATATATTTTATTTTCGCGACAAACTTGTTTAAAGTTTCTCAAGTGATTTAACACATCAATATCTTCTGAAAACAAACATTTCTTCCATTAATATTATGAAAGTTTTCTTTTTTAAACTTTCCATATCACTGTTGCAGATTATTAAGTAATAATAGAAATAATAAGAAATGATATACGCGCTTTTCTACAGGGTGTCCCAGAAGTCGACGTCAAGCCGAAACCGGGTGCAAAGTCAGCTTTCAGAAAAATATTTAAAAAAATTTAATCTATGTGTTTTGAAAATTATAGGTCTTTGAAAAATATATAGAAATTTCACACCCTACGGCAGTCTGTCAACTCCTGTTACTACAAATATTAACTTTTTTTGGATTTTATTTTTACAATGTAATGATGAATAATGCATCTTCAAACTGGTGTCTCAACCTTACTGCCAACTTTTCTCGGTCAGGAAAAATTGCCACTTATTTCCCAACCAAGTATTCCAAAGTAAAACTTTGCTCAACTTTAACTGGCTGTTTTGGAAAAAAAATGTACTACGAGAGTTTGGCAAGTAACCTTAAAAGTTGGCGCATTTAATAAGGATTCCAAAATGGTATAACACTTAGAAGATTACTCGTTAACTTATGCACAATTTTTATTTGAAGAAAAACTGATGATAATTTTTCAAAATTTCCTAATTAAACAGCGATTATGAAAACGCACAAGGACCCTTAAGGATAACTGTTTGCACAACAGTGGGCGTCAAAATGCTGCTGATGATGATTTACCTTTACATCAAATGCTCAAACTGTTTTCCTTCAGCCACAATACACGCTCGACATCTTCTTAAAAAAGATCGGGTTATTAAACGAGCGAATCCACGGTTATTAACAAACTCAGCTGCTTCCAATACACTCAAATACACTTTTTATTTTACAGTTCCCCAGTAAAAAAACCTAACGGATTCAAATCTGATGACCGGGCTGGCCACGGTATTGTACCAGACCTATCCATCTGCCTGGAAAGTTTTGATCGAGATACTCTCTCACTGAGACTGCATAGTGCGCTGGGCAGCCATCATGCTGAAACCACATGTCCCTGTAAATACTCAGTGGCACGTCCTCCAATAAATTTTTAAAATTCCTGTCCAATGGTTTATCTTGAAGCGATATTGAGATTTATCTTCTCTCATCAAATGTGGGTTTGCTACGTGCCACTCGTGTAAGTTATGCAGGTTCATGTACCCATCTTTCTTAAATGTGGTCTCATCTGACCATAAAATTTTTTCAAAGAACCGTTAATCTTCCCTGTGTCTTTCTAACATTATGCGACAAAAAGCAACTCGGGGCTCATAATCCCGGGGCAGAAGAGCTTGAACACGCTGTACGTGGTATGGATGGAGCACGTTTTTTTGCAAGATTCTATGGGCTGTACTTTTGGGCACACCTGTTTTTAGTTCTATTGCACCCACTGAAGTACTCGGGTCTTCTTCGACAGCTCCTAGCACCACGTCTTCGTGAGGAAGGAAAGATCTTCCCTCACCGTGTGATTGGTTTGGTAGTTGGCCCTCTGAGAACAGTAAGCGGTGCACATTTGTGAACACTCGATGATCTGGATGACGAGCTGCATTCGGGTACCTCTCACAGTAAAGTCTCGCTGCAGCACTAGCGTTGCATCTGCTTCCCCATAAATGAGGTGCATGTTAGCATATTCTTGTACGGTGTACACGGACATAGCGGCACTGCACAATCACACTATCAAAGATAGTCTAAATAAAGCAAATGTTGTTTTGAAGAGCAATTAAACAGTCCAAATCCAAATCACAAGCGATCAACAGACCAGTTCACGAATCCAAAATTAGTAACAGTACGAAATCAACAAGCACGAACATGTAAAGATGCGCAGTAAACGAAGGAGTACTGATCGGTATCAAAGTGTGCAATAGCAAGTAAGTGATGTGCTTCATCCATACCACATACAGCGTGTTCAACCTCTCCTGCCCCGGGATTATGAGCCCCGAGTTGCTTTTTGTCGCACAATGTTAGAAAGACACAAGAAAGATCCACAGTTCTTTGAAAAAATTTTATGGTCGGATGAGACCACATTTAAGAAAGATGGGTACATGAACCTGCATAACTTACACGAGTGGCACGTAGCAAACCCACATTTAATGAGAGAAGATAAATCTCAATATCGCTTCAAGATAAACCATTGGACAGGAATTTTAAAAGGTAAAATAATCGGTCCGTTTGAGTTCCCAGAGGCTTTGACTGCTGAAGTTTATTTGGATTTTTTGAAAAATCATGTACAAAATTTATTGGTGGACGTGCCACTGAGTATTTACAGGGACATGTGGTTTCAGCATGATGGCTGCTCAGCGCACTATGCACTCTCAGTGAGAGAGTATCTCGATCAAAACTTTCCAGGCAGATGGATAAGGCGGTCTGGTACAATACCGTGGCCAGCCCGATCACCTGGTTTGAATCCTTTAGATTTTTTTACTGGGGAACTGTAAAAGAAAAAGTGTATTTCAAGCCGATTCAAAATGTAGCTGAGCTACGGCAAAGACTATTGGAAGCAGCTGAGTTTGTTAATAACCGTGGATTCGCTCGTTTAATAACCCGATCTTTTTAAGAAGATGTCGAGCGTGTATTGCGGCTGAAGGAAAACAGTTTGAGCATTTGCTGTAAAGGTAAATCATCATCAGCAGCATTTTGACGCCCACTGTTGTGCAAACAGTTATCCTTAAGGGTCCTTGTGCGTTTTCATAATCGCTGCTTAATTAGGAAATTTTGAAAAATTTTCATCAGTTTTTTTTCAAATAAAAATTGTGCATAAGTTAACGAGTAATCTTCTAAATGTTATACCATTTTGGAATCGTTATTCAATGCGCAAACTTTTAAGGTTACTTGCCAAACTCTCGTAGTACATTTTTTCCAGTACAGCCAGTTAAAGTTGAGCAAAGTTTTACTTTGGAATACTTGGTTGGGAAATAAGTGGCAATTTTTCCTGAACGAGAAAAGTTGGCAGTAAGGTTGAGACACCAGTATGAAGATGCATTATTCATCATTACGTTGTAAAAATAAAATCTAAAAAAAGTTAATATTTGTAGTAACAGGAGTTGACAGACTGCCGTAGGGTGTGAAATTTCTATATCTTTTTCAAAGACCTATACATAAAATGTTTTTAAATATTTTTCTGATAGCTGTTATGACTTTGCCTATCACCCGGTTTCGGCTTGACGTCGACTTCTGGGACACCCTGTATAATAAACAACTTGTAACAAAACCTCGGTTAAAACCAACGCGTTAAAGCGATTCGAGTAACTAACGTCAGAACCTTGTGTGTCATCGTAAACGATATTATAACCGCGGTACATAACACAGAAATTTTGGTTATTCGCTTGGATTTGATTTTTATTTCGCAGGATTGTAGGGAACAAACGCAAACAAACCTGAAATAGGTGCCACCGTCCGAAACGGGTCCGCAGTTGACAAAGACACTGTAAATGACGTTTGGCAACAATGTAAAATGTGTCTACTATACACACATATCCCATCATATTACAGTAACTCGAGAAGGGCTGCGACTGCGTGGGCATGGGGTTTTGTTTTAAAATCTCGTTCCCAGTGCCTTATGTAAGGTTTCCATATTAGCGTGTTCGAACTCGGCCTGAACAGCATTCAGAAAGATGTACGTGAAAGTTTGTTCCGAAAAAATTCTTAAATGATTCCTCTCGAGGGTTGGTAAAGTTAAATTCGATGGAGATTTATAAAATGTGGGCGGTCTAGCTCATCCATTGAAATTATACGAGTAATAAAACTGGCTGACCCGACAAACGTTGTCCTGTCTTAGCTATGAATTGGAATGAATAATGAATAATAAAAGGAAGATAACTCAAAGTGCAGAGCCAGCCGCTAAGCAATTAAGACCTAGGATAAACAGTAATCCTACATCGAGCAAAAATAAAGACTCCAAACAAAACTGAGAGAGTGTATGGATGAAATCGAATCGAGTGTTTTTGGTGGTGCTGTGTGGATTTTTTTTAATCTCCTATAATATTTATCATTTCCTTGTACGCCATATTACTTTTTATCTCGTTTTAGTACAATGTTGCTAAAAATGACATTCTTCCAGAAAACCAATCAGGGTTTAGATCAAGTCACAGCTGCACAACAGCCTTGCTCAAAGTAACAGATGATATCCGCAAATACATTGATGATGGCAACCTATGCATCTTAATCTTATTAGATTTTTCGAAGGCTTTTGATAAGCTAAACCATGATCTACTGATTGCTGTTCTTCACTACTTGGGTTTTTCTAAAAGTGCGGTTCATTTATTAAGAAATTACCTCAAAGATCGGGCACAAATTGTCAAATGCTTTGGTGAAACATTCGAATTGTCTAAAGTTTGTCGAGGTGTACCTCAAGGATCTGTTTTAGGTCCACTCTTGTACACTCTGTATACCTCTCAGCTGCACAAAAGCTTTAAACACGTCTTATATCACTATTACGCCGATGACACTCAATTATATATTGCTTTTAATGAATCAGATATAAACCGAACTTTAACTAACATAAATGAGGACCTTCAGGTTCTTTATCAGCTAACAAAAAAATATTGTCTCTCCGTCAACGCCACTAAATCTAAGGCTCTACTATTTGGTAAAAAAAAGAATCGTGAACTATACTCCAATAATTTAGACATTTATTTCGGACAAGACAAAATAACTTTTACAAACTCCGCTAAAAATTTAGGGGTTATTATGGATACAGATCTACGCTGTTCCCAGCATGTCTCTCTAATAAGAAAAAGGGCATTTTCATCATTGAAACTGCTATACAATAGCAGAAGCATAATGACCAAGACAAGAAAAATAATATTGTGCGAGTCTTTAGTTCTTTCTCACCTCAGCTATGCAGACTGCGCGTATGGCCCGTCATTGCTACATCGAGATAAGGCGCGCCTTCAGCGTATTCAAAATTCTTGTGTCAGGTTTGTTAGTGGTATTAGAAGGCGGCAGCCGATATCTCTTCACTTAAAGAACTTAGGTTGGCTCAATATAGAGAAAAGAAGGTACCTTCATCGATCCGTACTATACCACAAGATACTCAATACTGAATCACCATCCTATCTTTACAAGAAGATCAAGGCCCGTACAGAAGTGCATAGTCGTAACACGAGGTTTAATCATCATCTCTCACTACCTAAATTTAAAACTTCGAATTATAAGTGCTCTTTTTCATATGACATAGTTAAGGTTTACAACTCGCTGCCTGATAGAATTAAAGCCCTATCAATTTTGAGATTTAAGCGAGAAGTGAAGACTATGTTGAGACTTGAGATGACTTAAATTTAACACTGCACGCTGATTTGCCAATTATTCTTCTGTGTGTCTTTTTAGTTTGATCTTTGACATTTTACCTTCATAAGATATTAGCTACAACTTCTAGCAATTTCATTCAAGCATCAACTCGTTTTATATTATAGGTTTTACCAAGGTGTCTGCAACAGTTATATGTCACCTATGGATGTATAATAATTATAATATATAGTATTAAAACATAATATGTCTATATGTATCTGTGTTAACGTTTAACTTTTCTCTTGCTGTTATTATGATTACTTTATTATTATTATTTTTTGTTAGGTGGAAGAGCGCGGATTGATAACTAATGGTTGTCAATCAAGCGAACCTTGCCGTTTGCTCACTGCATCAGATTTATGTACTTTTTCATTTTCTGTACTTACATGAGCAATAAAAGCAATTTATTATTATATTATTATTATATTAAGTATATGGAACACACGTTGGCTGCACTGTCATTCCCCCATCAACTTACCTTGAAGGTAGGCATAAAATTGTGGGGTGAATTTTGTTGCGCCAAATGACGTCATTTGAAAGCAATTATTGTATTGTGGATATGAGTCAAAAAATGAATAGAATCTGACCAGTTTCTGGAAAACCATGGATGTAGTGACTCTGATGGTGGTACCAATGGCGCAACATAATCCTGGGGCTTCATTTTTAAACCTGAAAGCCTAGCAATGTGGACCCATAACGTTCATTGGTCCAATAGCAACGATTTGTTGTGAACTCTAATCGATTGCCACGTCATAATTGAATGCAGCTCGATAACAAATACTTCTCAAAAAACTCACCGAACAAACTGAAAACTGGATAAAAGCTCTAATCGAATGGACTGACTAATTAAATAAAACAATATTTTTTCATCGATAAACGCTGTTAAACGATAATATAAATTTGCGGCGTGCGAGCTGTCAAGTTCAAAATTATAGAGTAGTAAAAGTAATTAAGCAAAATAAACGTGTTTTCATCTGCCATTTTATTCATAGAGTTAACTGATAAAGATAATAATTAGGCAGCACTGCAGTTGCTTTTGAATGGGCCATCGCAAAGTACGGATGGTAAAGAAATGTAAGTCCGATAACAGAAGCACCATGTTTTCATAAGCAATTTTCTCTCACATAGCTAACTGTCAATAGCTGTTGGAATAAAGATAGCGGAGAGGAGAGCATGTTTCTTTTGGTACTGGAGATATTTCTTCTGCTGTTTTTTTTTATACTCCAACTACCACGAAGGCCTAAGGCCTAAACACCCATTGGGTACCGTGGGGCTATAGGGGGATACAGGGGAAAGGGGGGGAACGCCACACGGACTCTGGCGAGGGAACACGTGTGCATGCAACATGCACACATTCTGGCTCCGCCTACGAGATCCCGCCGGGTGGTACCTCCGCGTTCGACAGTCAGAGACCGTCTACCACCTACCGACAATCACAACATCCATAGCCAAGAGAAAAATTTCTCCTGGGACGGGACTCGAACCCGCACAGCGCACGGCGACTGATCAGGAGACCGAAGAGTCTACTACTGCGGCCACCGCTGCTGCGGACATGATGGAAAGAAGGTTGCAAAATTCATTGCACCCTCCACAAACATTGGAGGCTCTACGAAACCAAATTCGGATTGACTGGGAAACAATACACCAAGGCATCAATCACGTTTACTTACTTGTTGGAAAGTAAAATTGATGAAAAAATAAGTCGTAAAGAATATCTTTGCTAAACAGTGTGTTTATTGATAAAATACATTTTACAAAATGAACTTTGTTTGCTGTGCGTGCTCCATGTTCAAGCAAACTGTCAAACGCGCGTCGCTTAAATAATCGTTAGGTTTTCAATGATTTCCCAATTTTTACGCAATTTTCTTGATTTTTTTTTCCGTAAGAACATTCTATATACATCATTAGGAAACTTAAAAAAAAATAAATGAAATCGGTAAAGTCGTTTTCAAGTTATGGCGTGACTACGCGAAATATTGATTCTTTTTATAAACATATATGCATATATATATAGGGTGGCCCATCCATGTGTGGACGGAATATTTCTCATAAACAAATACATTTTGGGAAAATCTATTTATGGGATGATATTTGAGGGCTCATTTCTAAAATATTGGCCAATATACAGGGTGTCCCAATTTGGACGTACATATCAAAGTTGTGATTTTTCAAATATAATGTCTCAAGTTTTATTTCATATTTGAATAAACCAATTCAAAAATTTGGAGCACTGAGTTTTGTATCAAAAAAAACTAACACACTTCAGCTTTTATCTTATTTGTTACTTTTTCGAATTTTGATTTTTGCTCATACAGGGTGGTCAAAGTCGCAAATTGCAGTTTTTCTCAAAAATTTCAAATGCATCACCGTGTATATTTGTGCAAGTTTGGGTTCAATTTTTTATAAGCTTTTTTTGATACTAGACACATACGGGTTTTTACGGCTACTTTTTCGGTTACTAACACGTCTTTTATGGAACGGCTTAATTCCCTAAAATATCGCATCATCCTTCGAAACAAATAAACTGTTTACAGTAACAAATTAGTTACAAACTGTCAAAATTAGCTTTGCGAGTATTATAATAAAAACGAATTTTTCTAAAGAAGAAATGGTGAATATGGTGCTCGCTTTGGGCGAAGCCCAAAGAAATAGTTTCCTAGCATCTCGCATTTATAAGCAACGGTACTCTAATATGCGACATCCGAAACATTTTCCACACTACGCGAACGTTTTGAATCAAGTGGAGCAGTGGAATATAGTAAAAACTGTATAAATAATCGAAGTGTCACCAATGAGGCGAATCAGTTGGAGGTTCTATCAAAGTTGCAGGAAAGTCCCCGTTCAAGTGCACAGCAAATTGGAGCAGAAACTGATATATGCAGAACTTCTGTGACGGTCATTTATCCAAATACTACGGCTGTGTATTCAACATGGTGGAGATATTTTCGAGCAGTCTTGATTAGTGATAGTTGTTTGTTTATGTTGTTGTTATAGTTGTTTTTCTCTATTACGCTTGAAGCTGATTCATACTGTTTTGATTGTTATTAGTTTTTACGTCAAATCTGTACTCTTAGTGGCAATATGGAACTAACCTGCTGTATGTCTTTTGTTTCCATGGATGCTGTGATTTTTTTCTTTAATTTTGGTGTGTTGTTATATCAAAAGCTTAATAACTCAAAATCTAGTGATTATATCTGAATCAAACCTCATACCAAAAAAAAAATCTTATAAAAAATTGAATCCAAACTTGCGCAAATATACAGGGTGATTCATTTGAAATTTTCGAAAAAAGTACAATTTGCGGTTTTGACCACCCTGTATGAGCAAAAATGAAAATTCGAAAAAGTAACAAATAAGATAAAAGCTGAGGTGTGTAAGTTTTTCTTAATACAAAATTCAGAACTCCAAATTTCAAATGGCGGATTGAGGGGTTTCCGAGGTGGGTAGTGGACAAAACACCTTGCATATCAGTAGCTAATTACCAAAACCCAATAGTATGTTATATCGCTTTTCTTCTTTTGAATTGGTTTATCCAAATATGCAATAAAATTTGAGGCATTCCATTTAAGAAATCACAACTTTGATATGTAGGTCAAAATTGGGACACCCTGTATAATTGCCAATATCTTAGAAATATGCCCTCGCATGTCATGTATATTATGCCATTAATAGATTTCCTCAAAATGCATTTGTTTACGATTAATATTCCGTCCACACATGGATGGGCCACCCTGTATATATATAGTAATGTTAATTTATTTGTGCTATTATACAGAAATGTGTTGGCACAAATCAAATTACAGTGAAACATAAAAGAGTAGGTAAAAGCAACAAGTAATATGTAAAAAGGCAAACATGAAACACAAAGTGGCAATAAAAGGCAAAAAAGTTAATAAAACCAAAGCTAAAGTTTAGATTAACAGTATATACAGATGGTTCAAGAATTATAAAAGAGACTAAATACAATAAAATTGATGCCAGGTTGAAAAAAATGAAGTAAAGGAATTCTTCGACTTCAAGAGAAGCTACAGATATTAGGAAGAATTTCATAGTTTTACAAAAATTTTCAAAATTGAGAGATTTTATTTTATTTGGCAAAAGGTTGTACAATTTTAACCAGTATTTTAACACTATTTCTAGTTTTGGAAAGGCGAAGGTGATTTGGACCCAAATAATAATGATAACAATAAGAAGTTTATTCACGTAACATACAAATATAACGGAAACTAACATAGGTATACATAAATAAACTGAATTTACCCACAGAAGAATAAATTCTTGTGCGTGGGTATTAACTTACATTTTTATATAAATATACACGTACATATATATACATATATATTCATTTAAATAAACACATAAATAGATGCACATACTCGTACATACACACATACATATAATTACACATATGCATACACACATACACACCTGTACATATATACATACATACACACATACACGAGTATATATACTAAGTGACATATAAAACCGAACACCCAGTTTAAATGGTTTTATTTTAATAAAACTTTGTATAAGTACTTAATGAAGCATAATAAGTAAATGATAAAAATTTCAAAATGACTGCAATGCTTTAAAGCCCTTTGAGCTTTAATAATGTGTGGATGCACCCTGATGTGCTACGCATTCTCCAACACGCCTAGGCATGCTTCTGATCAGGTGGTCAATGTCCTCCTGTGGTATCTCATTCCAGGCAACCACCAACTCCTCTCGAAGTGCTTCTAGAGTCTGAGGAGGACGTTGCAAATTGAGCAATCTCCTACCCATCATATCCCACACGTGCTCAATTGAGGATAAGTCGGGAGATCTTGGTGGCCATGGTAACAATGTGGCATCATTATGTTGAAAGAAGTCTATTGTGACTCTTGCAACATGTGGTCGGGCATTGTCTTGTTGGAAAGTTGGATCTGCCAGGGTGTCAAGATAGGGTAAAAGATGGGGTTCTAGAACTTCGTGGATATAACGCTGCGCGTTCATGTTACCTCTGATGAAGATTTAAGGTGACCTGGAACCATAAGCTATAGCACCCCAAACCATAACTCCAACAGTGTGATGAACATGTCTTTCAACAAAAAACTGTGGATTCCTCCTTTCACCACGTCGCCTTCTAACCCTGACACGACCATCGTGCAAGCCTAAACAAAATCGAGACTCGTCACTAAAGACAATACTGTTCCATTCCTGATCCCAGAGTGACCGTTGTCTGCACCACTCAAGGCGATTACGTCGGTGTTCTCGAGTCTCGAGTTAAAGGGAGGACCCAGTGTGGCCGGTATGAAAACAAGCCAAAACTTCTCATTCGTCGGTAAACACTTCGCATGCCAATAGGTCTTCCGTGTTCTGCAAACCATTCATTTGCAATGGACCTGGTAGTGGAGAAACGGTCCCTTAAGGCCAATAATCTTAGGCGGCGATCTTCACGGTCTGTTGTTCTACGGCGGCGTCCAGTGCCCCTTGCTCTTTGCGTACGGCCTTCCCGAAGCCATGCCTGACAACACCTAACCACAGTGTCTACACTTCTTTGCACTCTAAATGCAATTGCCCGAAAAGAAAGTCCAGCTTCCCGAAGTCCCACTATACGGCCCCTATCAAACTCACTAAGTTGACGAAATCATACAGGTCTCCGTACTCTAGGCATCGTAACCGATCGTAAAGGATGTCAAGAAAAAAAATCCGCCAACGTTGATTCTTTACTGCCGCTAAAATATTCATTTTTAGAGCGTTAGTGAATTAAAAAAAAGCAGTATAAAAACCGGAATGTCCAACTGATAAGGCTTAAAATTTTTTCACTTGTTATTTACAGTAAGATAAATACATTCACCAACTTTTATTAAAATAAAACCATTTAAACTGGGTGTTCGGATTTATATGTCACTTAGTATATGAACGTTGGAATGTTTTTACTATTACATTAATTTTAAATTTCTTTCATACGTATCATGTTTGCAATTTGATATCGATTTTTTTCAATTATAATTTTTTTTCTTTCAATTTTGAATTTTGTTTTATTTTAAATATTTGTTATATAATTTTACAAAAAAATTCTTGCCTATAATCTAATAGTTTTGCTTCAGAATACAACAGATCAAATGGGTATAAGAGTGGTTTGTCAAAGATTATTGTTTTAAATTGTTTTTCGATAATTTCTAATTTATTAATTTGGTTATTAAGTGCTCCACCCCAACCTAATATTGCGTAACTTATACGACTTTCGATTATAGCATGACAGAGTATAAAATTTTCATTGTTTTTTATCATAATATTTGTTTAGAGACTTGAATTTAAACAATAATGGTCTCAACTTGGTTATTATATGATCAATGTAGGTATATATATACAGGGTGACTTCGAAGTTGAGTCATTTATTTTAACAGTGTGTAGATCTGATCAAAAGAAATGTTTTTTTCCTTTACCATTTTTCTGGTAAAATTAAAGTAACAAAGTTATAGCCCTTTGGAAGTTTGAGTACCGCCCTGTCTCAATAATATCATGTGTTCGTGTTTGGCAACAACGGTTCATCGCATCGGAAACAAAAAAGCGAAAGAATTTGGAACGATGTTTTTACGATTACAATTCAGTTCAGTTATACATACAGTTAGTTTCAGTCGCGTGTGAATACTGTCTGTTGCGTGGCTCAAACGAAATAAAAAACGGCACATGTTTATGCGGATCGGTTTCCCAATCGAGTGCAACCAACCCCTCGTGCCTTTGTTAATAGTAGTACAACGGGCTCGTGAATCAGGTGACTTCAGACCTCACAGGGGACCTCACGATCAAATACAGGTCCGCACTGAAATACTTGTCGGGAGGATACTTTATAAAACAAGGTAAAAAAATTTTTTTATTTTTTTTTTATTTTTACACACATATTTTGGTTTATCTTCCTTCTACAATCATTATCTGAAAATTAATGACTCAACTTCAAAGTCACCCTGTATATATATATATATATATATATATATATATATATATATTCCACTTTAAATGTGAGTCTAAATATACACCTAAATATTTTATTTTGTTTGTTAAATTTATTTGAGTATTTATATTATCACAGTTAATCTGTATAGATACAAAGGATGGTAATTTGTTTCTGTGATTTGTGAATGGCATGAACATAGTCTTTTGAAAGTTAATAGTTAGGCATTTATGTCTGAACCGGTCTGAAATTATTGTTAAGTCTCTTTCAACCTTCACTTTTAAACTGCAAAACATATGATTGTCCCTTCAGATTTTAAGCTCAATAGGGTATTAATGTAAAGTGTAAATAATAAGGGGCCTTACACTGTCCCTTGTGGGACATCATACGTTATCAATTTGTTTGTTCTTAAAAAATTATTTATTTGTACGCACTGTGTTCTGTTGAAAAGGTAACTTTTCATGAGGTTATAAGCCTTGCCTCTAATTCCTAGGTCGTGTAAGATTTCTAATAGTAGTGAGTGGTCTACTGTGTCGAATGCTTTTGTTCTTTCTTTCTGGTGTTCTAAATACCTTTTCACTCTCACAATTGTATCATTGTGAGAGTGAGTGCATGAGGTAATTAAAGGCGATGTCATGATATTCAATTTAATGAACTCATTCCTGCAAGGATCCCTGTACCTCAAATTTGAGATGTATCTAACACAACTTGTCTATAAGCCAACAATTATCGGCATGTGAGAGAACGACCCCATGCCAGAACGGCGTAAGTCACTCTACTCGTGACCAGTGTTTTCTGAGACACTGAATTTCTCAGATTACGTATCAGGTAAAGATTTTGTAACATGATTTACATGCTCATCCCAATGAGTCAACGAAAAACTTTACTGTTCTTGCGTTGTCAACATTTGTGTCAATATTGCGTAGAGAAATACTCATTGTCTGAGTTTTGTTTTCATTGAAGATCAGCCCGCTAACGACAAACCAATTCTGAATGTCCCCCTGCAAGCTGATGATTCATTCTCAAGGTTTTCTAAAGTGCTGTGAGTTGAAAGAAGAGTAGCGTTGTAGGCATATTGGAATAGTTTTCTACTAGTAGTTACTGAAGCAATTTTTCATATCATTGATGCATAACAAGAATAACAATGGCCCGAGCACAGATCCTTGAGGAACCCCATGCGAAGTTGTGGTGACAGTAGATCTGCAATTTTTGGTATTCCACAAATTGCTGTCTCACAGACAGGTAAGACTTGAGAAGCTACAACTGGATAGTCACGGAATAAAAAAAAATCTGCACACAATCAAAGGGTTTAGTTAGATCGCAGAACTTCACGTAAAATTTGTTCTTGACACACCCGTTAATTATTTCGGTGAAATCTTTTAATGAACGATCTACATAGAATGACAAGATTGACATAGGCGAACGCTACACGCTCAATAATTATCGCGATACTTGGATCACGATCCAATATCGTGATATCTATTGATTGTGTAGAGTGATATATTGATGGATCACGAACCGTATCGTAGGATTTCTAGAAATCTTGAAATCCGTGGTCAATCCATGGATCACGCGATATATACTAAGTGACATATAAATCCGAACACCCAGTTTAAATGGTTTTATTTTAATAAAATTTTGTATAAGTACTTAATGAAGCATAATAAGTAAATGATAAAAATTTCAAAATGATTGAATGATTGCACTGCTTTAAAGCCCTTTGACCTTTAATAATGTGTTGATGCACCCTGATGTGCTACGCATTCTCCAACGCGCCTAGGCATGCTTCTGATCAGGTGTTCAATGTCCTCCTGTGGTATCTCATTCCAGGCAACCACCAACTCCTCTCGAAGTGCTTCTAGAGTCTGAGGAGGACGTTGCAAATTGAGCAATCTCCTACCCATCATATCCCACACGTGCTCAATTGGGGATAAGTCGGGAGATCTTGGTGGCCATGATAACAATGTGACATCATTATGTTGAAAGAAGTCTATTGTGACTCTTGCAACATGTGGTCAGGCATTATCTTGTTGGAAAGTTGGATCTGCCAGGGTGTCAAGATAGGGTAAAAGATGGGGTTCTAGAACTTCGTGGATATAACGCTGCGCGTTCATGTTACCTCTGATGAAGATTAAAGGTGACCTGGAACCATAAGCTATAGCACCCCAAACCATAACTCCAACAGTGTGATGAACATGTCTTTCAACAAAAAACTGTGGATTCCTCCTTTCACCACGTCGCCTTCTAACCCTGGCACGACCATCGTGCATGCCTAAACAAAATCGAGACTCGTCACTAAAGACAATACTGTTCTATTCCTGATCCCAGAGTGACCGTTGTCTGCACCACTCAAGGCGATTACGTCGGTGTTCTCGAGTTAAAGGGAGGACCCAGTGTGGCCTAGGCGCGTTGGAGAATGCGTAGCACATCAGGGTGCATCCACACATTATTAAAGGTCAAAGGGCTTTAAGCAGTGCAATCATTTTGAAATTTTTATTATTTACTTATTATACTTCATTAAGTACTTATACAAAATTTTATTAAAATAAAACCATTTAAACTGGGTGTTCGGATTTATATGTCACTTAGTATACATTGAACGTTTAGTTTCACCGTAATATATATCACGTCAGTACGCGTTCTAGTTTAGCCAAGAGCATGATGTCTGACGACGAAAGCACGTGTGTGGAGCCTTCGGAGGGGACGGCGTCATTTCTTACAACGGAACAACAACATTTAAAATTATTTATATTGAATTTGGAAAGTTTGCCAGAAATATGGGACCATTTTTCTCTTACCGAAATTGCACTTCTCATTATTGTATGCTTTTTGAACAAAAATGGTGTAACTAATTCAAGAAGATTTTTAAAACAGTTGTCAGACATACGGAAATAATTTTGATAATCGTCCATTTCCTTGTAAAGTCGAATTGCATTCAATAAATTAAGATGCGTGAATTTGTCTCGATCTTGAAGCCATTTCTTTATCCACCTCTTTCTTTTCACTTGTCGTTTCAACGAAAGGTGCCACTAAAATAGCTACACTCGATTTAACCTGATTTTCGGTCTCAATTTTTGAAACGCCTTTCACAAAAATTATGAAAATACTGTCAAGATAAATATTGTACGTCTGGAGTCTATTGAGATCCATCAGTAAATGTCGTGGTATCGTGATCCAAGTATCGCGATAAACATTGAACGTGTAGCGTTCGCCATAGAGCGATGATTAGAGATCAGATCCTTCATTGAAAATTTCTTAGATATTTTTATTTATTTGTGATAGATTTGCTGTATATTGTAGAGCACCTGATTTTGTTAACAATATTTCGCAACAATATCAAAGTTTTCATACTTATGTTGTAGAGTAACTCTCAAAAAAACACACATAGAATTAGATTGGCTTTTTCTGCAAATATCAGTTTTTGAGCTAAACGGTGTCCAAAAACTAAACATTTACAAAAATCCAAAATTTAATAGACAAAATGAGGCATTGATTTCGGAATTGGCGTAACTTTTGCATGCTATGTGATAGAGAAGTGTCATTTTTCTTCTAACAGTGTTTCTTAGCATAATTTCCAATGCATGTAGAATTCCTATAGATGTTCAGTTACAACCGGAAACAGAGAATCCTGTCTGAACGACATATACGACTTTTTAGGAATTTATATAAACCGTGATTTACCTCAGAGAAAAGCAAATGTGATATATTTATTTTTTACTTGTTACCAGAAACCGCTTGAATGAAATGGTGGGCAAATATCTAATATGATCTGAAAAAAAAACAATGACCAATCTGAAAATGATAAATAGAGAAACTTTGGTGACAGCTTCAAAGTGTGATTCATTCTGAAAATCAGTTTACAATAAATATTGTGGTAATTAATTTTAATGTGAATTGGATGTAGTGATGTGATAGTTCGGATGCCTTTGAAATGTTTAAGCGATAAAATGAATCCAGATAAAGAAATATAACACGCAAATATAAAAATATAAATTCTACCACAACAGTTTTGTACGAGTAAGCATACATGATAAATAACACCATGTACATGCTTGATCTGTAATTCAATGTTTCATCGAATTATTAACTTTCGCTATCCTACTAATTTTGTAAGTACTGCAATACAAATAAACAATTATATATTATCTAAAGGCATAGAAGGCTACCGGGTAAAAGTACATTTTGAGGATCTGAATCCCTACACGTAGATGATATTTTGACGTTTCCAGACAAAACACAAGCTGGCTTAAATCTGACAGTCAAAAATCTAAAACAAGTACTCCAATAAAGCAGTACATGTATGTATATGTTAAGTCATCATCTACGAGCCCCTTCCCACTTCAGTTGGCCCAACTATTGAAATCTTATTTTTTTTTTCTTATCAAACACAAATAATAAAAATGTAGTAGGATGTTATAGGTTTATAATATTAACAATGAATGTTTTGATAATATATAGTAGAAAACACCAACTTTATCACTCCCTAATCAACTTTGCAGCATAAAAATTACACATGTTGGAATTACAGCATATCAACCTATTTTTAATTCAATGCAAAATAAGTCTATAACGCATAGGTGGCTTTGAAAAATAAAAGCCATGACAATTGTTTTTATTAATCACAGCTGTCAGAATACGTTTAAAATAGTTTTGGGTAGTTAAGGTTTTCAAAATGGGTAGAGAAAAGGTTATTAGTGAGAAAATTCGGTTAATGATAATTAAATTTTTTAATTCTGGGAAATCAAACTCAGAAATTGCAACTTTCTTAGACTTATCGCGGTACAGTGTGAGAAATATTGTTAGAAGATATAACGTAACTGGTTCAGTTAATATTAAGCCACCATATGTGAAAAAAAGTAATATCACAAATGCCGACCGAAGAGCATTAAGAAGAATAATCGTGAAAAACAGGAGTGCCAATTATTTACAATTAAGTGCTCTGTGAAAGAAAAGCCACTATTAACTCCAGTGCAAAAGAAAAATCGGCTTAGATGGGCTAAAGAAGATAGACAATGGACACCTCAACAATGGTGTGCAATACAATGGAGTGATGAGGCCCGATTCGAAGTTTGTGTTGGTGACAGTCGCACTACAGTTATTCGCAAAAAAATGAAGCATTCCATGTTGACTGTCTGAAGAGAAAAGTGAAATTTCCAGCAACCATTATGGTCTGGGGCAGTATGTCATCAAAAGGAGTAGGAAAACTTCATTTTATTGATGGAAATGTGGATACCAACAAATATTTGGCAATTTTAGATGAATCGCTTTTACCAGTGATGGAAGAATGTTTGACATCCGGCCAAGATTTTGTGTTTCAGCAAGATGGTGCAGCGTGCCATACCTCAAAAAAGGCTATCAAATGGATGGACGAAAATAATGTAGGTACCACTTTTAAAATGTGTTTCTAGCAGTCCAGATCTGTCACCTATTGAAACTTTGTGGCACGAGATGAAAAAGGTTCTACGACAACATCCTGCTCGTACAATCACCGAACTGAGACAAAAGCTTCAAGAAATATGGCATTGTTTTACACCAAATTTTTGCCAAGACTTGGTTAACCCTATGCCCCAAAGAATTTCAGCCGTAATAAAAAAATTAAGGTGATGTTACCCAATGGTAATCATTCAATTGTTGCTTTGTTAACTTCGCGCATTTATTCGCACTTTGTTTACTTGTTCAGATGTTCTATTAGTTATAGGTCTAAGTGATTTCAAATATGTATTTTTTACGACTAGAGTGTACCTAAAATGTTTTTGAGAAAATACATTGTTTTAGAAGTAAATAGTTTCGTCATGTTTAGTTTATAAAGGCATATTTTGGTACAAATCTTGAAGTGGGCCAACTGAAGTGGGGAGGGGCTCGTACATTGCACATAGTATAGTGTAGTACTATTTAGGGATTCACTACTTGCCTTGATTATTATCAAACTATTTGACTTGAAGGCATGCTCAAGTCAAGTATATATTTAGCAATGTAAATCAAGTAGTTTTTACGTCAAGTTCTGGAAGATTCAAGTACTCTTGACATTACTTGATAATTTTGATAATATCAATACGAGTAGATGATAAATGGTAACGGAAAGACTTTGTGACAAATTACAGAGAAAACAATACATATTGAACAGAATATTTTGTATAAGAAATAAAGAAACGATAAAATCGTAAGGTCTAAGAGAAAAGAATTGCTTCATCAGCTGATACAAAAAAAATGAAAAATTCTGAATTAGCTTTTCATTCGCTAACAGCAAGTTAAGACACATGACATAACGAATTTATTGTTTAATCTGTTGCGGGGTTCCGTAGTGGCCAGCGCAGCCCAAGAAAATTCCCTTTCAGTGGACGCTGATGTTGCACGTGTCGCTAAAAAATCTCTTGCCACTGAAACTAGATTTGGGAGTACATTTTCATGCCCTCTCCACCACTTGTGATTATTTGCATATGCAAATATGACTGAACGCCTTTACTAGAACAAAAATTTACCATCAAGTATCAAATACTTTAAAAATGCCTCAAGTCAGGCAGAACAATAAAATAATCAAGCCAAGCATTAACGTTTCAAGTAATTTTATTTTCAATTCAAGTAGTTTCTAAAAATATCAAGCTACTTGGTGAATCCGTAATCCTGTTATAAGCAGGCATTATTTTTTTAATCAGTCTTGCGGCGACAAAATGTGAAGTATTTGGAAGTCTGTGTACGTAGGGAAAAGCGATGAATGCACTGCATGTTGCATCTTGTAGGTATATATACTGATAACGCCCGTATTATGTGACACATTTTCAACATGCCTCTATCTACACATCGAATTTAGCGGATATTGTGAAATGTGACACCATCACAGTAAATAGATACCTTGTAAACTAGATCTGTCTTGCTCTCGGTCTACCTCCTTAATCCACCGCGATTTCATGGAAGTTCCACTATGAAATTTTATAAGAGTTGAGATGCTGTCTTGGGCAGAACTGGGGTGATGGTACACAAACATAACCACGTATTTAGGGTTGAAGCTGAATCTGAGTACCGCATAAGGAGCTATACACAAAATCACTTCTACGGTCTAAGATATTAAGAAATATAAACGTCAGTTATCTATGTAACACAATGAAACTGACAAAATTTCATTATTATTTAACTACGTGCTTTTTATCGTCATTATTTACAGTAACGGACAAAAGTATATAGACAAATATGAATATTTACCTAAATACCTTTAGAAAACGACTTCATACATCATTGCTCCATAAACAAATGCGTTATTAGTAGAAAAACTAAATTCCTTGTTTCTACATTATCTGCAATGAACACAATACAAGTCTGAATATAAGCACTTTTTTTTGGGGGACAAAAATATGTAGACAAATTCTTTTCAACATTAGTTTAGTACAGTTTCGTGTCAGGAGAGGATTAGTTTTTGTTCATCAAGTATTGTGGAATAAGTTGGGTGATTTTAAGACCATGCCGCGTGGGCCAGAAATTTCTTTCGATGTGAAAACTAAGATCATTGAGTTATACAAAGATGGTCAACGTCAAGTCGATATTGCCAAAAATTTGACGCTGAAGCGTAAAGCAGTTTGGGCAGTATTGAACAAATGTAAACAAAAAGGTATCTTGGAACCCTCGAAGAGAAGTGGTCGGCCTAGAAAACTAAATGCTAGATCAGTTAGATTAATAAAAGTAATAATTAGATAAGCAAATACGAGATAACAATAATTCAAACAAGGATGAAGTTTTTGCCTCTTTAGATCAAAAGTGGAGTGGATAATAATGGATATGCTACAAAATATTAACACAAACATGGTTGGTTTTCTATAATTCAGTGAACTTTGCTTCTTTTTTCTATAATTGTTTGCTTTGTCTATATATTTATGTCCTTCATAGTTGCAGTTTTTTCAATTAATTTTTTATTGAAGGGAATCTAATGAATTTATTTATGTATAAGTGAGTATTATGCTATAACGAATTATGTATACAGGTTGGTGTATTAATAAAACAAGCTAAAAAATAAATACAGCACAATTGTATTAATTTGTCTATATACTTTTGTCCATTACTGTACCTAAGGGGAGAAACGCTACTTCTCAATAAGGCATTGTGGTCAATAATGGTGATTTCACCGGTGAAAAGTGAAAAAAATACATTTTATCTCTACTAGAGGATCTTTTCAACACACATTCATGTCATCGTCAGTAAGTAACCGTGGAAAACTGATATACAGGTTTCCTGATTTAATGTCAATATTTAAAGAGATTATTTTTCGGTGCAATTTAAGAAAAACGAATGTTCTACAGGTCTTCATTTTTCTTAAAATAAAAAAATGAAATCTTTAATTATTTCTGGGCAGTTTTGACTCTCGAATATCTTTAATTCGACGCAAAGTTCTCATCTAAAAAGAAAATCTATTTCTCTGCATGGTAACATTGTCATATCACCAATATCGTTATGATCAATATTTGGGCATCCATGTCATTACTGTATATAGTTGTGGTGTATTTTAGTTCATAGTATAGTTTAGTTATAACTATAAATTATTTTTTATGACATATCTTAGGCAACGGACATTACATCGTGCTCTAAATGTATCGACAAAGATGGTTAAGTGTAAGAGTAGCCTAGGCTAAGCTTCGCTATCTTTGTCCCTAACTTGTACAACAAATAAAGGCGTTATTATTATTATGATGTAGAGAAAAGGGTTTTTTTATTTTTTTTTAAGCAAAAACCGTGCATCAGAATGTAAATGTCGAGACCAAATATTAGAAATGATTGAGGATTTCAAACATAATTTTTATTTTGACAGAAATCAGTAGGTAGTTTTAAATGACTTTATTGTTTTTCGAAGTATTCTCCACGAAGATTAATACACATCTGCATGCGCTCGAACCAATTTTCGAAGCACTTATTCCACTCGTTTGCTGGCAGATCCAAAACGGCATTTTTGAATGCGTCAACTGCTTCTTCTGGTGACTGGAACCTTTGACCACGCAGTCTGTTTTTAATTTTCGGAAAAGTAAAGAAATCGTTAGGACTTAGATCGGGACTAAATGAAGGATGGTCCAATAATTTCACGTTTTCCTCCGTTAAATGCTGCCTTGTTTTTTGGGCTCCGTGCGAGCTTGCATTGTCTTGGTGGAGGTGATTCTTCTTTCGGGGTTGATTTTTCGAAGCTCGGTGATGACTTTTGGCAAACAAATGGTGGTATATCAATCCGCAGTAACAGTTCTTTGCTCATTAAGAGGAGCTGTTGCAATATGACCCGCTTTTGACACAAATGTCGCGACCATCTTTTTCGAAACACTTCGAGAACGGATGACTTCTGTTGGATTTCTTCACCTTGGAACACCCAAACAACCGACTGTCGTTTAGTTTCTGGTTCATAACAGTAAATCCACGATTTATCACCACTAACAATGCTCTACACATTTTTTGAGTTTCCAGAATTGAAACGGTCAAGCGTTTTAGACACCAATTAACCCTGGCTGCTTTCTGCTCTTCAGTCAACAGGTGGGGTATCCAACGAGAAACTAATTTTCTTACTCCTAATTCGTCATGTAAAATTTTTTGAATTGAGGTCTTTGAGATCTTCAATGACGCCTCAATCTCGCGATATGTCACATGTCTATCTTCAATTATGAGTTTGCGCACAACATCGACGTTTTCCTGGGTAACTGCCGTTTTTGGTGCACCCACCCTCTAATCGTCGCTAAGACTCACCCGTTCAACGGGAAATTGTCGACTGATGTGGCCGAAAATAGACAGTAACTCAGCAAGGCATTCTTGTTGCGATAATTGTCTCTGAAAGTTGTAATAAATTATGTCGCGAAAATGTTCTCGGTTGAGTTCCATTTTTCTAATGACTTGATGACACTTAAAAATTCACTGTAGTGAGAACACTGCACGTATCGTTGTGAAACTTTGAATTTAAGTTCAGTAAAGAGTGAGGTTGAGATTCAGTACTGACATTCGATCCGCGCTATGTTTCTATATGTAAAACTTAAAAGACATCCCTCGTAAATTCCATGCGAACGCCGCTGGTAGAAATTAGAAAAACTACAGTACATCAAAAAATGCATCTGGATACATAGTACATGTATGCCCAATGTCAATGGATTACCTGAAGTGGTATTGCAAACATTAATAATAAATGACTTATTTTTGAAAACTTATCCACCCTGTAAGTTGTGTTTAGGACATACATGCATATGAAGTTTTCTTCTTAAAATGGACCCAAAAATTGCTCCCTTCATTCAATTAGAAAACTTCCTGTATATCGAACACCCTAAACAGCCCTCGATAGCACTTACAATATCCTTAAAGATATCATAAATAAAAATTTAGGGCTGTATGTCATGAGGCTGAATTGGGATAACAAGACCTGTCTGAGAACCCCAGTACAGGCGATTTACAAACACTTGTTGACGCCAAATTCATTTGCTCCCTCGAGGGTATTTAATACACCCTCATGCCCGCAAATGCTGGGGGAAGGCCTGCATCTATGTATCAGGTAGTTACAGTGGCGCGGTATGCAACTTTTGATATTGGGACATGACATACTCATGTTAATAGGTCACTGTTTCACTTCTCCAAACATATGAGTATTCAAAATTTTTCAACGAATTTGTAAACATTATATACAGTAATGGACAAAAGTATATAGACAAATTAATATTGTGCTGTATTTCTTTTTCAACTTGTTTTATTAATACACCAACCTCTATACATAATTCGTTATAGCATAATACTCAATTATACCTAAATAAATTCATTAGACTCCCTTCAATAAAAAATTAATTGAAAAAAACTGGAACTATGAAGGACAAAAATATATAGCCAAAGCAAAACAATTATAGAAAAAAGAAGCCAAGTTCAGTGAATTATAGAAAAACAACCATGTTTGTGTTAATAATTTGTAGCATAACCATTATTATCAATCACCGCCTTGCATCGTCTCGGCATAGATTGTAGAAGTTTCTTGATATAAGATTCATCAATCCGTCTCCACTTTTGCTCTAAAGCGGCAAAAAGTTCGTCCTTGTTTGAATAATTTTTATCTCGTATTTGCTTATCTAAGTAAGTATTCCCATAGATTTTCAATGGGGTTTATATCGGGAGACTGAATGCCATTTGAGAACTGGTATTTTTTCATCCAGAAAGAATTTCTTTGCGAGATTTGAAGTGTCATTCGGGTCATTATCTTGCTGGAAGATTGATCTTAAGGGCATATTGTCTTCCATATAGGGTAACATGACATGCTTTAGTATGTCTGTGTATATAAACTTATCCATAATGCCATCTATTCTACGTAAAGGTCCCATCCCAAACCCCGAAAAGCACCCCCAAACCATAACAGACCCGCCTCCATGTTTGACAGTGGGCAAAGTGTACTTGGGGTTCAATATTTGTCCACTAGGATGTCTAACGTAATGGACACCATCTGGTCCAAGCATATTGAACTTGGATTCATCACTGAAACATGCCCTCTTCCAGTCACAGATGCTCCAATCAAGATGCAACCGTGTAATCGGTCCTTACGGTTTTTCCTCGAGATTAGCGGCTTCTTAATTATTTAATCTTCTACCTATAGTTTTCGTAGAAACACTGACAATTCCTTTTGTCTCGATTTCGGCTTTTATTTGTCTTGGGGTTTTAAACGAATCTTTGGACGAAATTACTTTTATTAATCTAACTGATCTAGCATAGTTTTCTAGGCCGACCTCTTCTCTTAGTCTTAGAGGCTTCCAAGATACCTTTTTGTTTATATTTGTTCAATATTGCCCAAACTGCTTTACGGTTCAGCTTCAAATTTTTGGTAATGTCGACTTGACGTTGACCATCTTTGTATAACTCAATTAGTTTTCACATCGAAATAAATTTCTGGACCACGCGGCATGGTCTTCAAATCACTCAACTTATTCCACAATTTGTCTACTTTTTTTATCCCTCATAAAAAAGTGCTTATACTCAGACTTGTATTGTGTTCATTGCAGATAATGTAAAAACAAGGAGTTCAGTTTTTCTACTAATAACGCATTTGTTTATGGAGCAATGAAGTATGTATTCGTTTTCTAAAGGTATTTAGGTAAATATTCATATTTGTGTACATACTTTTGTCCATTACTGTATATGCAGGTAGTCCAAAAATAAAAGGAAGGGAATATTTAATTTGTGGCCAATAACCCGGTCTAGGATGTATAGACACAAAGTATAAAAAAATAAAATTTTATATCCAAGGTATTGTAATATTGTTCCTGTGAAGTTTGAACTAAATCTACCGTTTAGTTCCTCAGACAATCAATACATGCAGGGTACAGGGCAAAAAAGATTAATGCAACAAAAAGTGAATTTAAAAAACTTGAAGTTTCCTAGACTCTTTGTACAAAGATCTGATGGAGTACCTTAGATTCCTTATTATAAGAAAGTGAAAAAAAAGTTGAATTAAGAATAGAAAAATATTTTTTAATATTCATGGTTGCCCAAAAGTGGAAGCAGGCTAAGCATTTTTTAATGGAAAATCCTTTTTATTTTGGAATTTTGAGATTCTCCTTATGATTTTGACAACATTTTTTGTGTTAGCGTTCATGCCTGAATTCAACTTTTTTGACATATTGAGGTTAGGAATGAACCTTTCATAATATGCGACAGCCTGTAAAATCTAAGAGTTGATTCCAGCAAAATGCTTCTCTAAAGGCTTGCCGCGCAAAGGAGCCGCCGTGGTGTGCCGGCGGGTTACGCGGCTTGCCGGCGTCACTTCGTTCCTGGCATTCGAGCGGTAGTGTTGTGCGGTTTGTGTGTTTAAACAAATTAAAATGTCGTTTAATTGGGACGACGAAGCTGTGCTGCTCTTAATTGAAAAATTTCATGAAAATGATATATTATCGAATCCCAGAAATGCAGCACTTCACTAGCTTTCTATGTGACTGTCACAACCGGAATAATGCTTGACGGCTTTGCGCGGCTTGTGCCGGCGGCTTGTATTGCCGGCGGCATAGCCGCTCGGCATAAACCCGGCGGCATTGCCGCCGGCACTGTGTGTGTAATATGAGAACTACCTTAACAGGAAATTTATTACACAGGGCCTAGAATATGAGAGAAAGGTCATTTTCTAACATCAATAGCTCACACACAGAATTTTTTCTAATTATTTTTTTAACAACAATGAACCAAAAAAAGCTTTATTCAAAAGTATATCAAACAAAACAAAATTAATGGTAACTGCTTGAAAATGATTAGTACTTAACGTTTATTTTTTACGTAGCAGATTGATGTATAGTAAATTGTTGTGGCAGCTACTAGTTTCGGTGACGATGGGTGAATGTTCATTTATTCATATTATGGCTATGACATTCATCTTTTTTTCCTGCAGGGCAAGTTTTCAATTGGGTATAACTACGAACTGTCGTTTTTGCGTGTTTCCTATACCTCATAGGATTGTACTGGGTTAAGACTTCATGTTGCCGGTTCTAACTACAAAACATCAAATTTATGGCATTCATCTTTTTCCCGTGTACCGTTCACATGTTCTCTTATGAGCAACACATTTTTGCATCCTTGTTTGATTCGTGAAATTTCTGTTTTGTAAATATTTGGCCTGGAAGTTGTCAAATTCTATGTTTCCATTGAGTTGATATTATTAGTAGTAATATGATAATTAACGCATCTTAATTTTTTCGATTTCATGTACGTTTTTGTCACTACCCTGGCGTCACTTGTCGGACAGTTTTCATGTCAATTGCATACTCTGCTCTTCTTTTTCTAATTTCTACTTTTTGTCATTTCTTTACAATAAAAAATATAAACAATGAAAGAAACGGTCGCGACCCGCGTATCTTGAAAAGTGACATTATGTAGATTTTTCTACAAGATATCAATTTAGCATTAGATGTTTACACTTGATGTGTACAAGTTCCGAAGCTGTACGTGTTGCCTAAAAGTCATGATGCTTCAGCTATCAATGTTTGGCTCTACTTGGAGTGGAGGTATTTGATATCTTCTATGGCTTAAGCTGTTTTCGTATAAAACGTCATTATCTCGTATTATTATTTGATCTTTGAATATCCACATTCCCGTTGGGGAAATACTTAGCCCGGAAGTTGATTAATTCTGCGTTTCCGTTGAATTGATATTAGTTGTAGTAACTACTACATACTCAATTCCAATAACTAGGACCAGAAGGAAGAGTAACTGCAGAATATGGTTCAAAAATGGTCTGAAAAGGGAAAGGAATCTTCCTGAATCTATGAACCTAAAAGCCTTTTTTCAACTATGCAAAAAAATAAATAAAGAAACGAGGTTGAACTGTCTTGATATGTTTTTCCTTAAATTTTCGCGACCAGAAGAGGATAGAAGCTATAAGGTGAGGGTCTAACAATATAAAAGAAATCCACAATACTGAGATAAACATATACTATACATCTGTCAGGTGTAATAAAAAATAGTGTAGTTGTAAAAGAGCAGAAACATTTTACCATTGGTGGATTATGTTAATCAATGATTTTACTCTTCAAATATTTAAATCAGAAATGAAATACAAGATTCACTTTAAACCAATGCCTCAAAGGCTATAACTTGTTTGTTATCCTACAAAATCTTGATATATTAAAACTTTTCTTGATGGTACTTCACCATCCTAATTATCTGAATTATAGGATTCTTCATTATATGACTAGATATTAAAACTTAATTTAAAATTGTGGTGCATATATAATTAGATGGCAACTGTATACAAAATATATAATTAGAAATTTTCGATAAGCTCATGAATTTGGGCTGAGGTACAAGCACAAGTTGAAGTCAAAAGGTTTACTGTCAGTTATATGTTAATCAATGATTTTACTCTTCAAATATTTAAATCAGAAATGAAACACAAGATTCACTTTAAACCAATGTCTCAAAGGCTATAACTTGTTTGTTATCCTACAAAATCTTGATATATTAAATTTTTTCTTGATGGTACTTCACCATCCTCGTTATCTGAATTATAGGATTCGTCATTATATGACTAGATATTAAAACTTAATTTAAAATTGTGGCGCATATGGGTGACTTTGAAGTTGAGTCATTAATTTTCAGATAATGATTGTAGAAGGAAGATAAACCAAAATATGTGTGTAAAAATAAAAAAAAAATTAAAAAAAAATTTTACCTTGTTTTATAAAGTATCCTCCCGACAAGTATTTCAGTGCGGACCTGTATTTGATCGTGAGGTCCCCTGTGAGGTCTTAAGTCACCTGATTCACGAGCCCGTTGTACTACATTAACAAAGGCACGAGGGGTTGGTTGCACTCGATTGGGAAACCGATCCGCATAAACATGTGCCATTTTTTATTTCGTTTGAGCCACTATTCACACGCGACTGAAAATGACTGTATGTATAACTGAACTGAATTGTAATCGTAAAAACATCGTTCCAAATTCTTTCGCTTTTTTGTTTCCGATGCGATGAACCGTTGTTGCCAAACACGAACACATAATATTGTTATTGAGACAGGGCGGTACCCAAACTTCCAAAGGGCTATAACTTTGTTACTTTAATTTTACCAGAAAAATGGTAAAGGAAAAAAACATTTCTTTTGATCAGATCTACACACTGTTAAAATAAATGACTCAACTTCGAAGTCACCCTGTATAATTAGATGGCAACTGTATACAAAATATATAATTAAAAATGTTCAATAAGCTCATGAATTTGGGCTGAGGTACAAGCACAAGGTTTTCTGTCAGTTATCTAAGAAAATATAGTAAGACTGAAGCATAATATATAGGAGCAAAATTAACAAATAAATCATGGAAAATTTATAAGCAATTTCCAAATCACAAATATTAAAAGCAGTTATTAATAATCTGATAGTATGTAGCCTATTCCTAACATTACCTCATCCCAAATTAATATGAATATACTAAATTGATTTTCTCTTGTCTTGTCACTGTCAGATAATTAAGAAACAAGACCAATTTATAATACCATTTGTAGCAAATACATAATCTTGCGAAATAAAAGTAAAATCATTAGAGAAACTGAGCCTAAGATTCACCTAGGTTGCTATATTTGAACACAAAATCATCATTCAATATTGGAATGTGTATCTAAAAACAAATAGATACCTACCTAATCCAAACTCAATTTCTGGCAAGATTTCAAAAGGTGAAATTAAACTTCGGAATAGATTGCATTCGAATTCAATATTCAGCGATTCAGCTTATCGACAAATTCAAATCAGAAACAGATAAGTACAGCTAAAAGTCCCAAGAAGGCTATGAAAGATGGAGCAGTTGAAAGATTCACAGTTCCTAGAAACCTATTATTATCCTTATCGATAATTTCTGCAAGCTCTGCTTTACATACATGAAATGCGTAGGAACATTTTCATAAATATTCAACAGTAAGCTTAGCTTAGTAAACAATTCAAACAGCTCGAATAACGTAAACTTAAGGCACTAAAATGTGTGGTTATGTTAGCTTAAACCAGGTAAAATCTTAAAACTGCTTACTTTACAACGGCTGAGAGAACTGCCTGCACTTCTACTTCTTCTGGCACAAGTCTTTTAAGTTATACCGCGAAAGTTCACTCAGAAAAAGCCACAAAACACCCGAAAAAGTTCAAAAATAAATAATCCGTATCTGCAACGGCACCAACACACAAGACGACTCGAGCGAACCACGAATGAATGAATACAGAGAAGTAGTGGGGGATAAACAACAGACGGTCGTATCGGTTATCTCCGTCAGTTGCACGCCGTAGAGAAAGAGAGGGACGATGCTAAAGTTAGATTGGAAGAGTAATACGTCATTTTTTACAACTGAACCGAATGATAAGGAGCTTGAGGCAATTTACAAGGGCACTTCAAAAAGATCATACAGTGAGATCCGAATTTGACTGAAAGTTTGAGTTCAATGTGTTCGAGACAGAAGCGCGAGTTTTTAAGTTTGTCGCAGTTATTCCGCGTTTGCTCACTAGGATCGTTGTGAACGTCCATCTATGGAGGAATAGCTCAAATACGCGCATTGTGGGTTGCATACGTTTTGTGAAGCCGAGCAGTCTATAGCTTTTATCTCTGAGAAAAAGGTTGGTTGAATACCAAGATCCCATCTGGATGATTGTGTGTATTCGTCTGCATGTGTATAAAATCAGTGATATTTACTGTGTGAGAAAATCATTACTGAATATGCTGCCAATGAGATATATCTATTAGCTGTGCCCGACGGGTTATTTATGTCTTGTCCTTTCTGAACAGAGGTTATGTTCAAAGATATAAATTACGGCTGCATGCTAAATAAAGTACTTCTGAAAGCAGATGCTCTTGTAAAAATTGAAGAGCGGTACGTCAAGGGGGGAGGTGCACGTCTCACGATTCAGTTCGAGCAACGTAATTTTTATACCAAGATACAGCAATATTAACGATTTTACTTAAAAAAAAGTAAGACCAAATATGGATGGATGGAAATGGATATATGTATGCTATCTCATTAGATGAAGTGGTATTTAAGATATTAATAGTATATGATTTGTTTTTGAAAATTTACCACTCTGTATCTCAAAAGTTGATACGTTCAGGACATACGTGTATATGAAATGTTTTTCTCGAAATGGGACACTGTAATATTGAAATTTGATAGTACGCCGACTCACTGACTGATATATCAAGACAGAGACGAAACCGCTGAACGTGGAAGCTTGAAAATAAAGCGTAAGTTATTTTGGAAATCCAGCCCTTAAAGGAGTGTAGGAGTTTGTATGAAACTTTTAATTATTTCAAGGGATTTACCTGAAACTGTATACAAAATACTCTACAATTAACATAAAAAAATGTATTTAATATTTTTGGAAATCCACCCACTAATAGGAGTGGAATCTCTATGTAGAGGGTGTTAATTTAATAGACACCTCCTTCAGTGATATTAAGGCAAAAAGTTCATATAAACAAACGTCCGCAAATCCTCCGTTCTCGAGATACAGGGTGTTAAAATCTTTAAAAAAATGGTTTTTCGTAAATTTTTTAACTATCTTTTTGCTAATTCTGTTGTAATTTGGCGGTGGAATTTATAACATCAAGGAGGCAATTTAGCCCTAACTTGATCAAATTTATCAAGTCCAGTGGTGTCTCGAGCGGGATCTGACCTAATATCTGTGATAAAAAAATATACGCCGCTGACATTTGTGCATTTTTTATTATCATTCTTTGGATTTATAAACTTTTTTTCTCGTGAATTTGTTCCGTATATTCCTTAGTTTTCGAGAAAAAAGTCCACTTAATTGTACCACACAAGGAATTAAAAATTATTATTTTATTATAATTTTTTATTACTAGTTATGTAACAAAAACAAATAAACACTAAATTAAATTGCATTACATAAACATCAAAGCTAATGAATTTCACTAAACTGAGGAGTAGTACCTAAATAATAATCATGGGTTGTCTCAAAAAACGAATTCAGCATTTAGGGCCGTATCGTCAGTCGTTCTTAGAATTATTGTAAGACGCCTTTATGGCCTTGATTTTCCTAGTTTATGTTTTGAGGTTAAGTCACAAATATTTATTTGCGTCAAATTGTTGTTAAATAACAATCAGCTGTGAATCTCTCCTGTCAAAAACGGCCGTCATTTCGGCGGAGAAAGTCGAATGTAAATTCCCCCAGTACAACGATGAAAGTCTCAGCAACACCCGGTACACTACTATATCAAATCGAAATATCATCATATAGTCAAAATCACGAAAGATGACTATTATGTCATAACATAAATTGTAATGTGTAAAAAATACGCCAGGTATTTTCAGGAGAGTGCGCAATTCAATGATGAGGCGACTAGACGGTTATATTGAAGCCGAAGGGGCTATTTTCAACACTCAATCTAGTGAAATTTATTAGTCTAGATGTAATTTTTATTTAGTATTTGTTGTTATATAATTAATAAAAAATTATAATTTCCAAAAGAAACTTTTCCTCATATTCCTTGTGTGGTGTGTAAGTGGACTTTTTCTTCGAAAACTAAGCAAGATACGAAAACAATTCAAAAGACAATAAAGTTATATTTCTTTTTTCTTAATCCGGAGAACATAATAAAAATTGCATAAAAGTCAGTCGGATATATGTTTTCCCTTCTGGTTGGCACACTCACAAGGACCTCACTGATTCAAGGATTAAAAACTATTCAACTTTCTAAAAATATAATATGGCGTCCATGAAAAAAAAAAATAAAGTGGGTAGTAAAGCATAAGAAAATCTAACGTCTCACTGAACTTGAATAGGACAAAAAGGGAAATCTTAATGTGCAATTTATTCTTAAGCCCCACCTCAAATGAAGCCTGGCAATCATGAAAATGATTTTGAGAAAGTTTTTTCATCTGTTTGGAAATAGCCTGAATATCGAAAATTTTTAATCTTCTTAGTTACTGAAATATGCAACTTTACACCCATTCAACCTACCTTGTATCTCTTACCTGTGGCGTAGCAAGAGGGGGAGGCGGTGGGGGCGAGCCGCACCGGGTGTCACCTTTTTCGGGGTGACACCCGCCCGGTGACTCAACTATTTCAGAGTTGAACTCCAGACAAGATCGAAGTCTCTTCAAGACACTTTCATTGTTTGAGATCGTACAAACAAATACTTTGCTTTCGACGAATACTGAAGGAGCGAAATTAGCTACATCCAAATTTACGGATTTTTATGATGAGGTCTCAGAAACAGAATTACTTTTTGAGATACCCAGACCGCCAAGACATTTAAAAGCCGCTAATGTTGCAGTTTCTGATTGGGTATCTTTAGATTTTTCAAGTTTATTATAGAATGGGATTCTACATTAATCTCTTCCAAATCTTATAATTACACTAAAATTGTTCATGATGGTTTGCGCGTCCGTAGCTTCATGTGACAGGAGTTTCAATAAGCTAAAATTAATAAAAAAACTATTGGCGGGCAACAATAACTCAATCGCGGCTTAGCAATTTTGGTATTGTGACAAATAGTACTGTTGGCGCCATCTGTCGGGCGAGTCTCCTACTCGCCAGAGCTTCATGGCCGATCTCTGCTTTTACGCGAACCACGACCGCACAAGCCGCTTGGCGCCGTCGGTGAGGACCGTGGCAGTAACTCGCCTTCTAGATCGACGCGAAGTGACCTCCAATATTCTAGATGCCGCTTTGTGGTTCACCAGACCTTTCTAGAAGCAGCAATGGGGAATAGATATAACTCGGAAGCCGGGAGATGGAAGCAGAGTACAGATTACACCAGAGCAGAGCGGAGTGGGGTATAGTGCAGTCAATGGCGACATAAGAATTAGTCAGACATAAATAGTGGTGTATATAAATGTTCTATCAAATAAATTAGTGCCTTTAATTTTGTGGAATCCAGTGTTTTAATCCACACACAAAAGGACCCAGAAAAACGCTACAGTATATTAGCAATAGAACACGAGCTAATACAAAATGTAAATTTTGATGCAGTTATTTCCGAGTTTGCAGCAGTCAAAGCTAGAAAGAAGAGATGTTAATTGTAAAAATATATTTTTATGTCTTAGTTTTTATTGTTTTGTTGTTTGTTCAATATTTTAAATATAAATATGAAATGATCCATGACATTTGTAAATCATATAAAATTGATTGCCTTTGATTTTCAATGGCGTGACTCCACCGACTTCCGCACCGGGTGCCACCCAACGTAGCTAAGCCACTGTCTCTTACCGTTTTCGAGATCCCAAGGCAATGGTTAGGGTAAAATTTGAAACGTCCGATAGTGTTAGATATTTTATTATTATTCCTGTTCATTTAGCCACAAAAACTGCAAATTAACGCAGGGACACATTACTGCATTGTCAGAAATTCAAGCGAATAACCAAATTAAATGGTATTTACCATTTCGGATTGGTATTTACCGATCCGTTCAAGCGAGTGTGGTTATCAGTTGGGTATACGGTTTTGCTAATATCTTTTTTTCATCGCCTTTTCCTGTCATTTCTGCCGAATCAATAAATGTTTTCTTTGGCATGTAGAAAGGTTTAAGGAATTGAAAGTTGTCATAGCCACAAAGCCATGGTTCCACCATCAAAATTTTGGGCGTCATATCTTTTAATTTCACGACAAACTTGTTTAGAAATAAGAGAGATTTTCTCAAGTGATTAACACCTGCAAAAAGCACCGATTATTAAGTAACAATTCAAATAATCAGAAATTATATACGCACTTTTCTGAAATAAACAACTTGCAACAAAACCGAGGTTAAAACCAACGCATTCAAGCGATTCGAGTAACTGATATCATCAACTCGTGTGTCATCTTAAACCACATTATAACCGCGGTAAATAACAAAAGTTTTGGTTATTCACTTGGATTTGTTAATATAACTGGTGTATAGTCCTTTTCACGAGTATCCATAACGGTAAAATGACAGCTGATTATCTCGTAATATTTCAAAATTCCCCACCTCGGCAAAGGACACATAATTCTGACGGATCCGTGAATGTCAGGTAGACAGAGCCATATTTTGTTTTGTTTTTTTTTTGAACGTCGCAAATTCATTTTGTAATTGCTTAAAGCTCTTTTATTTAGAAAATGTCATTTGCATAGAAAAAACGCTACAAACAAGAAAGTTTTCCTAGATTAACATCCGTTTTATTATTGCCAACGTTTCAGACTAACACAAAAATGTCAATTGCTGATCAGCTGTTCATCTTAGTCGACGTCTAAGCGTGATGGGATACTCGTGAAATACGAGTATCCATTATAGTAATATGACAGCTAATTATCTAGTAATATTTCAAAATTCCTCATATCCGCAAAGGACGCATAATTCTGACGGATCCGTCAATGTCAGGTAGTCAGAGCCATATTTTGTTTCGTTTTTCTTTTTTTGTACGTTACAGATTCATTTTGTACTTGCCTAAAAAAACAAAACGCTGCAAACAAGTTTTCCTAGATTTACATCCGATTCATTATTGCCAACGTTTCAGAATAACACAAAAATATCAATTGCTGATCTGCTGTTCACCTCAGTAGACGTCAACGCGTGATGGATGCTCGTGAAATAGTTTATAAATATGTCTGGTACCTCGAAAGGCTTCCGCCAATCCATCAATTTAAATTTCATGTATATTTTATTCTCAATAAGTGTTCAAATGGGTTGCCATTATTTTCTAAGAAGCATAAACATGACCTAACTATAGAATTCAAGACATCACGAAACATTTCTGGTCATTCTCGTAACTGCTGCTCAGTTTCAAAAGTATGCTGATAAACTTTATTTTACTAGCGAAAAAGTGTATTAAGTTACCTTCACTTCCCATTTCTAAATCAAAGCAAAAATTAACAAACGAAATATAATAAACCAAGCAAGACAAACGGCGTACAACATTTTTGTGTTCATAAGAAAAAGTGTGGTTATAGTTTCTGACAAATGTTCTGTTCTTTGTTGCCTTATACCCTATTTCACGAGTATCCATCACGATAGAATGACAGCTGATTATCTAGTAATATTTCAAAATTCCCCATATCGGCAAAGTTCATTTTGTAATTGCTAAAAGCTCTTTTATTTAGAAAAGGTCATTTGCATAAAAAACAGAACGCTACAAACAAGAAAGTTTTCCAAGATTTACATCCGATTCGTTATTGCCAACGTTTCAGACTAACACAAAAATGTCACTTGCTGATCAGCTGTTGACCTCAGAAGACGTCGAAGCGTGAAGGATACTGGTGATATATGTGTTGTAGCTCGAGACAATAAAGACTTCTCTCAATCCATCAATTTACATTTTGTTGAGTGGTAGCTCCTGAGTAATTGTCTTAACAGTTAAAAATGATTGCTTGATGTGGTAAATGAAAATAGTAGTAGTCATAACCTCACTTTTATTAATAAATATATTTTTTTAATTGTGGCTCACAAAATTGCATATTGTTCATACATGATTTCTTTCACTTTATAATAATCTTCTGATATACATCCTTCAAGCATTATCTTGCCAGTCTCCACCTGTAACAATGGTAAAAAGTAAGCATTTAACTCTCTTAATGCAGAAATAACATAGTACCTTTCTGATAGCTATAGATCCATTAGAACACCACAGAACACCTCCAGAGAATTCTGAACTAATGTTGCTTCTAGCCAATATCTGTTTGAATTCAGAAAGCTTCAATTCATTTATGAACACTGGGTCGTGCATGTCTTCCTCCGTTACAGGTTCTAACGTCAGGATTCTTGTGTCCTCATCTTCAACTAAAATAAAGCACATATACAATTAATTATTTGTTAGATGTAGATACTTCACATGTATTCAAACACTACTACTATACCCAATTCGTAGTTCATTTACGCCCCGGAACAACAAGGATGCAGCGCGGCAAAGCGGCAGCCGCTTAAGCGTTGCAATCGCTATTGCCATAAAACTACGAACAAATGCAGGATTTGAAAGGATAGAACTCAGGCTCGGGGTATCGCAGGCACGCCGACGCCGGCAGTTGCTGTTCATATTCGGTGCATACATAGCGTTTGTTTATACATTAGAAAGTCGTCTACGAATAGAGCAGATGAAACTGAGAATATGCTTCCTTCAGCCATGCTTCCTCTTTAGTGATACCTCCAGTGGCGGCTCGTGCCAATTCAGTGAGGTAGTGCCAGAATGGAAGCCATAATTTTGAATCGATTCAAAATTGTAAAGAATAACTTATAACTTACCCCTGATAGTTAGTGGTCAAAGTTCTTGAGGTTCAATAAATCTATATGTCAAAAAAAAATCAAAAATAAAACTATTTACACACGCGCACCAAATTATAAAACAAGTGTGGAGAAGTACCTATAACTTCAAAGTTTTCTATACATGAAGTCCATTCTTCTTTCTTTTTTGGTAGCAAAGTTTTCGATTACCTTATTATTAAAATTTTCAATGCCACTAACAAAATGTTTTTCTGCAGACAGCATTCCTAAAGCACTAAGACTTTCTTCCTTCATTGTGTTTCTGAGGAAAGTTTTAATCCGTTTCAGCATTGAAAAAGAGCGTTCTGCTTCAGATGTTGACATCGGTATAGTGATTAAAATACTTAAGAGCTTAAGAGTTTCTTGAAACGTACAATTTAATCCTTCCTCGTTCAATAAAATGGATAGTGGAACAGCTCCAGAAGTAGTACTCAATTCTTCTCTCTGATATAATACTTGTAACTCAGTTTTAAGCCTGTTTTTGTCTAAAAATGAAAATTGTGTGCATGTGTCATTTAAATGTGCTTCAGGAAACTGATGTTTATAAACAGAAAACTTTTCAGACACAAATAAATTAGAAGCAACTAAATGTCCAGAAAAGTTAAATCTTGTTCTTATTTGGGATAATACTGCATCGCATATTTCTAACGCTTCCCGTTTCTTGCTGCCTTCTTCAACTTGCCTTTTTTTTCTTGCCGGTTCATCAGTTTCTCTCTGCACTCGTTCAATCTCGTCAATAATGCTATCCATTTGTTCTCGTATAGTTTGAATTGCTGCTTCAAAATTCTCTAAATCATTTTTGACCTTAACAGAATCGGTGCATACTTTTTGTAATTGGTTAAAGACAATTTCAACATGTGGCATTATTTTATGGAATATACTTAGCCAAAATACAAAATTTGTATCTTGCAGCTTTAATTTGTACCCACTGGCTTGATTAATCGACGAAGAATCGCGTGAAGTACTTTCTATATTGTCCATAACTTCAATCAGGTCTTTCCTATTTTCATAAACTGTATGAACACCTCGTGACTGAAAATTCCAACGTGTTTGGGAAGATCTTGGCAATCTGCAATTAACTATTTCATCCAAAATTTTTGTTCTTTGAGGAGACGTCGAAAAAAAAGAGCACAATCCAGATAAATTATGGAAAAATATTCTAGCCTGCGTACTGACAGAGCATGCGCTTGTCATAATTAGATTTAACTGGTGTGCATAGCAATGAACATAATTTGCAAGTGGATAAGTTTCCTTAATAATTTTTTGAACGCCATTCAATTCACCACTCATAACAGACGCACCATCATAGCTTTGAGCTATTAATTTGTTTGGATTTTGATTTAGTAATGGATTTACAACATTTAAAACGCATGCAGCGATTGATTTGGCATCGTGTCCGTCGGGGACGTAAAATCTCCAAAATCTCTCAACTGGTTGTCCTTTACACAAATATCTGAAAATAATAACTAACTGAAATTCACAGGCTACGTCAGTCGTTTCATCGGCAATTACTGCAACAAAAGGAGAATTTGCAATCTCCTTCTTAACTTCTTCATGATAAACATCTAGCATGCACTCAAGAAGCTCGTTTTGAGTTGTTTTTGAGGTACCCTTGAAAAGTTTGGCACTTTGAATATGGACTTTCAATTCGTTGTCTAATTCGGCGCTAAAATTCACCAGCTCCTTAAATATGCCTCTGTTTTCCGAATTTTCCTTTTCATCGTGACCCCTTAAGGCTAACTCAAATGCTCCACAAAACCTTATACAATTAATAATTTTATTCAATACATATCGATTCTTATCCTCTTGATTATTATGTTTAATTAGATCATTGCGATAAGCCGAATTGAGTTGAGTCCTTATATTTAATTTACCAAGAATAGAAAAGCTAAAAACATTATTCATATGGACTTTAGATTTTTCGTGGGTCTTCATTTTATCCCATATATGTATAAGATCGTCTGTACCTTTTTTTGACCAAGTCTCGTCACCTCCAAATAGAACACATACAAAACAAAATAGTTTATTCGTTTCTTCACAACCACATATCCAGCTGTTTTTATCGTACACATTTTTATTAAATTTGCGACAGCGCGATTTTTGTCCGCTACCACTTTGTTTCTCAATTTTTAAATCGGGTATTGGCCGTCCTAATTCTTTAATTTGCAGTTTTTGATCCAGCGAAAAACCACTAAATGAGTTTTTTAATATCCCGATTTTATTCATTTTCACTAGTTTTAATAAAACAGTAAAAAATATGATCACAAAACAGAGCAGTTCATTAACACTAGACGTACTAAAACAAACAAGGTATTTTTCACTTTTCAGGTAAAAAAAGACCGAAATCAGCACTAGACGTAATCATAACGAAACGACCGACCGAACAAAAACACCGCCGATATCACTTGAGAACGAATTACGACTGATGATGTGCCTGGCACAAATTATACTTGTCTTTCGCTATTCACCTCATATAAAAATGTGTAGGGTAGCGTTATCTCTGTCGCTCGTATGCGATGCTAGTAAAATTTCTCTCTTTTTATTTGGGCCGGCCCAAAATTGGCACAAGTTGATGACGTCAAGGTCAAGGCGTGCTTTGCGTCTCGCGTGGTTCGGGTGCTTGCGGTGTTGTCACGTTGTCAGTGTTGTCACTTCATATAATTTATACAAAAAAAAAATGAAATAGCAGAAAATAAAGTAAAACATTGAAGATTGAAAAAAATATTCTTTTTGAAGAAGACAAGGTAGTGCCATGGCACCGTGGCACTACCTCACGAGCCGCCACTGGATACCTCCTCCCCGAAAACGTGACAAGAAGGGACATTTGAATATAATGAGAAGAAACTGACCTTAACGTTTATAAGAGCGAAATTTTAGAGCATCCTGAAATGATATTGAAAGACGTGTGGCAAACAAAATAGGCTTATGTCCGAAGACAATGTTCAACATTGTTAAAGAATATGAAAAAACAAAAAATAGTCTTCACCACACACGAAGCTGTTGGATACTGTTGATAACCTTGGTCGGAATGCCACCTTCGCAAAGTAAATCAATTTTTTGAGAGGCAGGAACTTCCCATCATAGACAAATTTCACAGGAGGTTAATAGTGATGAAGACTTACCTACTTTGAAAAGGACCACATCCTATAGTTTACTCAAAGAACTTCATTTAGAGTATAGAAAACGGGGCAGAAATAGTATTTTGATAGACAGCCAAAAGATTATTTTATGGAGAAGAAATTATTTAAAATCAATAAAGAAATACCGCGAACAGGGCAGGAAGATTTATTACTTGGATGAAACCTGGATAAATACAGGACATACAAAACCTAAAGTTTGGGCTAACTCTACAATTAAATCAGCAAGACAAGCCTTCTTAGATGGACTAACCAATGGCCAAAAGAATCCGTCAGGTACGTGTATCTAACCAATTCATTTGTATTGTAAAAAGGTGTCAAGTAGATTGAATCTACGAGATCACGCTGAAAAATTAGCTACATCTGGTACATTTGGAACCAACACCTGCTATACAGGGTGTTTCAGTTTATTGTTGCATAACTTTTAGATTCGATAGAACTTTTAAAATTAATGCATAAAGTCTATATAAACATGGGTCGAAAAATGCGTGGCTTCCGAAATACAGGGTGTTTAAATTTACTTTCTAAAATAGTTTTTTTTAAATATTTCGAACAATATTTGATGTATAACAGTGAAAATTGGTATATAAGGGTTTTTTGGTACGAAAAAACGAACCATGGGCATAGTTTTACTGTAGCCGCTAGAGGGCGCTCTCTACTGTACCTGTAGTGTATTAAAATGACCGAAAAATTTTTCTTAGTGCAATTTTTTGCTTTTTGAATAAAAAAACTGATTCTTCGCACATTTCAACATATAAAAGCTCTCTTGTGAATTTTCGTTATAGTTAGCCGTTTATGAGGTATTTCGATTTTTAAGATTCGATGCATTTTTAATTATTTATGATAAAATAACGTTAAAAAGTCAGTATCTCGATAATTTTTAGAAGTGGGCTGTGCCTGCAAATATTTTTGAAATTGAAAGCAGAATAAGGTTAAACGTCAATTAGTTGACAGTTAGTTTTGTTGTCTGTTGAAGCCTGAAACGTTTTTTTGCAATTGTGAATGCACGAAATTTAGTTTCTTTTACCTGTTTTTTTTTTGTAAGTTTTATAAAAATGCCATTTTTATTCTCCAATCAAGAGTTAGCGGATATAAATTTTGTGAATGGCTTTGTAAATGGAAACGCAGTAGAAGCAGCCAGAGAATACGCACGAAGATTTGCAAACAGACGACATCCAACTCGCTCAGTATTTGTAAGAGTGCATCGCCAAATAATTGAAAATGGTTTTGGAAATCTCCAAAGGGATCAAAACATAAATGTTCGTCAGCGCAGATTTACTCGTATGATTCTGCGTGAGATTGATAGAGATCCGACCACAAGTGTTAGGAGAGTGTCTGGTGCCTTGGGAATTTCAGCAAGCCATGTTCACCGTGTTCTTAGAAATGACCATAGACGTCCTTCCATTTGCAACCTGTGCAAGGACTACAGCCAGGGGACGGAGAACGAAGAATCACATTTTGTCAGTGGATTCTTGATAGAACTGATAATAATAAGGAGTTTTTAAGTAACGTTTTATTGACCGATGAGTCATGCTTCACTAGACGTGGAGTGGTAAATTTTCATAATCAACATATTTGGTCGCATGAAAATCCGCATGCAGTTCGGGAAAGAAATTTTCAGCATGAATTTAGTGTGAACGTGTGGATTGGTATCTACCGTAATCGACCATTTGGACCCTACCTTTTGCCTGCAAGGTTAAATGCTGCGACCTTCTTGGAATTTTTAAAGGCTGAACATGCAAATATGTGGGATGATGTTATGTTAGATTTAAGAAGATTGGCCTGGTTCCAGCTTGATGGTTGTCCAGCTCATTATTCGAGAATAGTTAGAAACTGGCTGGACGAAAATTATCCAGAAAGATGGATCGGCCGTGGAGGACCAGTCGCCTGGCCTCCACGATCCCCTGACCTAAATCCATTAGATTTCTTTGTGTGGGGATTTCTAAAAGAAAAAGTGTACCAGACTCCCGTAACCACAAGAGATATGCTAATAGACAGAATCAGGAATGCATGTGATGAAATAAGGCCTTATTTGAATAATGCTATACCACGTTCGATCATTCGTAGATGTGAATTGTGTATTGAACAATTGGGTTTACATTTCGGGCAACTACTTTAGATTTTGTATGTTTGTCCTAACTATCCAATAGCATTTTAGCTGTAAATAATTAATTTAATTTGTTAAAAATAATATTGGAAAATTAAACAAATTAATATTGTTTTTTTTTTGTGTTTATTTGGAGTTAGGAATTATTGCTGTGTTTAAAAACACAATCTAAACGATCATCTTAATTACTTGTAATGCACAAATCGAAAATGTAAAAAAAAAATATTATTTTCCCATAAATAATTAAAAATGCATCGAATCTTAAAAATCGAAATATCTCAAAAACGGCTAACTATAACGAAAATTCACAAGAGAGCTTTTTTATGTTGAAAAGTGCGAAGAATCAGTTTTTTTATTCAAAAAGCAAAAAATTGCACTAAGAAAAATTTTTCGGTCATTTTAATACACTACAGGTACAGTAGAGAGCGCCCTCTAGCGGCTACAGTAAAACTATCCCCATGGTTCGTTTTGTCGTACCAAAAAACCCTTGTATACCAATTTTTACTGTTATACATCAAATATTGTTCGAAATATTTAAAAAAAACTATTTTAGAAAGTAAATTTAAACACCCTGTATTTCGGAAGCCACGCATTTTTCGTTCCATGTTTATATAGACTTTATGCATTAATTTTAAAAGTTCTATCGAATCTTAAAGTTACGCAACAATAAACTGAAACACCCTGTATACTCTGCTTGTACAGGGTCCGGCAATGAAGTATGGTGATGTTTTTGAAACGACTGTTACGTGCAGCAATGTCGAGCGAATGTTTTCACGACGGTATCTACTCGTTCCGCGATGCCATTTTAGTAGCTATGGATCCGTGGTCTGTGGCACATCGAGTGTTTATTTACAACACTTTTATTGAAACTGGTCGTTCTGATGTCCTCACACAGCGACGACGATACACATACATTGAAGATAGAATATTGCGCATGTGGGCGGAGCTTCGTGACGTCACCCGGAGAGTTATCGGCTCGTGGTTACCAGCGGCAGGATTGTCGTAACGTTACTGCATTGCACGTGTATCGTGGTTAATACTATATAGTGCGATTTGTTGATGTTTTTTGGTGGTTTTGTGACGTATTAGTTATACATACCTTATATACCCTGTGTGGTTGATAAATTGATAAAAATGCGGTGTGCTGTAGTGGGATGTAATTCCGACAATCAATCTAAACGGAATCTTTGCAAAGACATGAAGTTCCACAGTTTTCCTCAAGACCCAAACTTTAGCAAAAAAAATGGCTACATCTCACAAAAAGATAAGACAAAGTCAATGTAAGAAGCGCTAGGGTTTGCTAGAAAATGCTCTAGAGGATCTGAAACGACGCTTCAGCGTCCAATACCTGTTAACAAGACTTAATCAAGATGTGATAGAAAACTTTTTCGGAGTAATTAGGGCAACAGATGGTCTTCATGACCATACAAGTCCTCTACAGTTTAAGTATAGAATAAGGTCATATATGTTGGGCCGAAACGAAGGCGCATACTCAGAGTACCTATTGCAGCGTAGAGTCAGAGGATACTCCAGACATTCCACTAACCACTAACCTCATCATTAACGAGAATAAACTGAATGCACCTGAAGTATAGCTGACTATACCGAGCAAGTTTTAGTGGAAGAAATAGATGAGCTCGAGTATGACGGGCCGGAAAATTTGGCCGGCTTTGTTTGCAATAAATTGCAGGATGAAAGGTTGAAAAGTTCCTCAAATGAAACTTATTGATGGATAGACCATCTTAGTGAGGGTGGATTATCAAAACCTTCCGTAACTTTCATGAATCAAATTGAGAAGCTGAACGAGGTATTCACTGCATTCAATGGGGACGGAATAGTGACAAAAAAGCAAAATTTTATAGGTGCTGTTGAAGAGCAGCAACATTGACTGTCCTGAAAAAGCTAGAAGCTATTTTTCAGGTCAAGGATGTACTTCCGGATCAAAGAACTGAATAAAAGCTTGAAAGACCAGAAAAATTGTGGCTTAGACTAGGTCATTTCCATTTATTGTTATACCACCACCTTACTGCAAAAAAAATTTTTCTACTTCTCGAGTTGTGTATATTATCACACTTACATGTACTTAGGATGTTCTGTGGAATAAGGATAAATGTATGGGGTTGTCCAAAACGGACGCAGGAAAGTAAACGCATATTAAAACAAGAAAGATTGATATTCAAATCAAGTTGGGTACTTTATTTTGAAGGTTCATTTATACCATTTATGTATGCAAAATAATATCGCTCAAATGTTCACCACGACTGGATTTACAGACGTCCACGCGATGGTCGAAATTTACAATGACATTTTGCAACATGGTCGGTTCTATGGCATTTATCTCGGCAATGATGTTGTTTATGAGTTCTTGGAGGGTGGCTGGTTTGTTGACGTAGACTTTGCTTTTCAAATATCCCCATAAAAAGAAGTCCAAGGGAGTCAAATCGCACGATCTTGGTGGCCATGTCACATTTCCTCTGCGCGAAATCACGCGATCACCGAAGAAGGACTGCAATCGATGGATATTGACGTTGGTTGTGTGGCATGTTGCACCGTCTTGTTGGAAATAAACATCGTCCATATCCATTCCTTCAAGTTGCGGCAAAAAATAGTCCTCCATCATCACGTGATATCGCTCTGAATTGACGGTAACGGCGTCCCCGGCCGCATTTTCGAAAAAGTAAGGTCCGATGATGCCTTTTGACCACAATACACACCACACAGTCACTTTTTGAGGATGAATCGACTGCTCTTGATACTCACGGGGATTTTCGTTCGCCCAGATGCGGCAGTTTTGCTTGTTTACCGTCCCATTCAAAGTGAAATGCGCTTCGTCGCTGAACATGATTTTTGATGAAAAAGTGGCATCAATTTGGCGGTGTTCAAGGAGCCAATCTGAGAACGTTCGGCGCGAAAAATGGTCGGCCCGACGCAGCTTTTGCGTCAATTGGATCTTGTAGGCGTGTACATTCAAATCCTTGTGGAGAATGCGGAGCAAACTGGTTCTCGAAATGCCAAATTCTTGGGATCGACGCGTTGTTGATTGTTTCGGATCGTCTCTCACACTCTCCTTCACAACAGCAATATTTTCCGGTGTGTGAACGCTCCTTGGCCGGCCAGAGCCTGGCAGATTTGCCACAGAACCTGTTGCCTCGAATTTACGCACCAGGCGACCGATGGTTGTTTCGTTTGGGCGGTTGTTGCGACCGAAATGTTCACGAAGCGCGCGAAACGTGTTTTTTTATTTTTGCACCATTTTTGTAGTGCTCTTGAATAACTTTAATGCGGTCTTCAATCGAATACGACTCCATAGCGATCAATGGTAAACATTCAACTATCAAAATGACATGTCGGTGACAGAAAACAAAGATGGCGTCTATGTCAAATTGACGTTTACTTTCCTGCGTCCCTATTGGACAACCCTTTAGTACAGTATTATGACATGAACATGTTAATCCTGCTCCACAGAACATACTAAAATATAGGTAATGTAGAAAAATGGAGTTATCTTGTTTTTACAGTGGAGAGACGCTCTATTGTGGAGCTAAAGCCGTTTAAGCTATAGCCTATGAAATAGAAATTACAGGGTTGTTTTGTATAAAATTTTAATGTAGCCAGTGTCACTCGCACCGCTAAGACGAATCCAACGACACCTCATATGTGAAAATCTATCAAGCCGTTTGATCTGTAGCCTATGAAGTAGGAATTACAAGGTTGAAATATTTTATTAAAATACACCATTTTGTTTATTATAAAATTTCAATGTAGCTAGGTCACTCGCACCGCTAAGACGAATCCAACGACACCTCATATGTGAAAATCCGTCCAGCCGTTTGGCCTGTAGGTGAAAATATGCACGTTATCCATATCAGCCCAAATGATAATCACTCTCCGCGTGACGTCATGCGCACCGGCGGACGAAAATCGAACAGCGGAGCATACGGGCCTGCACAGCGACGATTTCAAAACCATTTTAACGTCGGTCGGCATGGTCACTCTTGAGGCTCTTTCGGAAACCATAACGCGCGAAATTGAAAGGAGTCCTCGTGCTTTGCTCGAAAGTAGTATTGACGATTTTTGCAATCCGTCTCCAAGAATGCATCGACAAGAATAGACGCCACCTAACTGATGTAATTTTTCGCACCCGACTATGTTATGTATACTTAAATGGCAACATTCCACTAATGTATTAAAATAATACATTTTGATATATGTTTAAAAATGAAAGTGTGTAAATTTTTTCAAAAACACAATACTTCATTGCCGGACCCTGTATTACAATTAGTTTTCTAGAATACTATATGAAATAATTATTTCCAGGAAACGGAAAACGATTTATTATCTTTCACATTGCCAGTGAGATTGGCTTTGTGCCCACTGCCCTATGGGCATTTGAGTCAAAGAAAACCACCGACTACCATGAAGAAATGGAGTTCATTTGAACGATGATTTGAAGAATCGCTCCCAAAGCTTGACGACAATACCGTCATTGTACTTGATAATGCTGCATACCTCACTAGAAAACTAGAAAAACATCCCACAATGTCCACAAGAAAGGCAGAAATTCAACAAAGACATGGCCAAAGCAGAACTCATCCATCTAGTCTGGCAGCACAAATATAAATATAATCTTAATGTTATTGACGAAATGGCTAAAAACCAAAATAAGACCGTTTTAAGACTACCCCCTTATCACTGCGAATTAAATGCTATTGAAATGATTTGGGCAAATATAAAAAACTATGTGGCTTCAAACAATAGGACATTCAAAGTTTCTGACGTGAAAATTTGGTTGAGTAACGGCAAACCATTGGAAAGATTGTATCCGTCATGTTCAAGAGACAATCGAAACAAAGATGTGGGCTCTGGACAATTTGACCTATATCCAAATTGAACCTGTAATAATTAATATTAACCATTCGGACGATGATTCAAGTGTGAAAAGTATGTGCACTTCTTTCTATAAAAATAATCATTTATTTTGTTACATTATTCCAAGACCGTTGAGGAAAAGACGGGCCTGTACAATCTCGCTTTTGCGCATGTTGTGTTTTGTCTGGGCGTAAATAGACTACGAATGGGGTATAGGGACCGTTCAGATGCTATTACCCGGCGCACACAGTGCGTGCACCATCAGTACTCGATCATTCAGATGATTCGATCTTTTGGTCGTACATATCGTTCAGATGATAAGCTAGTTGACATTTTTTTAAGTAAGTCTTATACAGCTAATATTTGTTATACTAGACCAAAATAAAACTATATTTGTTTAGATCTAAAAGATCGTAAAACTTCTTAGAAAGGTGAAAACGCTGACAGCGATTATTGCCTCGTATACAGAGAAATTCATATATCACTGACGCCCTAATGTGTACGAGAGAGAAGCGTGCAGTAAGTGTTAGAAAGAGATAGAAGCGCCCTCTTTCTGACATGCGTACTGCACGCTTCTCTCGTACAGAATACGACGTCAGACAAGTTTGAACCTCTCCGCATTAAGCTGCTCTGATGTCGTACCATTTGTAAACAGCAGCTGACAGCAGCATAACCTCTCAAACTTTTAAACATATAACTATGACTTCTACTAGTTTACATGAAAACGTAGTATGCAATTATTGTTATTGTATCGGCCGAGAAAATAAAAGCACATCAATAAAGACCCCAGGAAAGCTGTGGATTAGTGCCCACAACAGCATGTTCAGAACAGTTGCGGGTCCAGAAACAAAATACGAGTATAACGAAAATGCCGAAGACCGACACGATGCAAAAACTAGCCACGGGGTAATGTCGCAACGCAATGACGGCCGGTCTTTCTAGACGCTGGGCAAGAAGATTGGATGGAGCTTCTGAAAGAATGGCTTTCGATAGGTTACATGCCATGGTAGATTCCAAGGCTAATGCTGAAGTGCTTGGCAAGATCTTTGCTGCCAATGCCACCATGCTCCCAACACCCGAATGCTGTCGATTCCAAAGGTTCAATACAGCAGCGGGAAGTAATCTACAGTCATTAAATCGCCAGACTTGATTCCTACTAATGTACTGAAGAGATGTGCAGCGGCAATCGCTCCAATTTTTTCAGATACCTTACGAATCTGTTACTTTCGGGTACAGACATACAGCTCTGCTTTCTGTGATAAGCAAAGCAATGGAGATGGGCATCAATCTGGAGCTTCTGGAGTATCTCGAGCATCATCGCTTGACTAGCGACAGGCGGTATAGTTTCTGGCACCAGCGCTCAACAGTGGACCTGCTAGGTTACGTCACAACTGTGAAGTAAACTCGTCCAGTCTTATGATGAGGCTCATGTCGTACGTCTTGATACCAAGGTTTTCAATTAGCTGTAGTAAAATGCCCTCTTATGCAAACTTCCATCCTATGGCCTGTCAGATAAGCAGCTAGAAAACCCAAAAGAATCCTTCTAATATGTACTGGTGATACATTGAGGCCCATCAAGGCTTGCCGATTGGGTTTCAAGAATTTTAGTTCAATCACCTGGAAAAATCTTTTCAATCAGGGCAGTATGAAAATGCAAAGGTTTTAGTTGGTTGACCATCATGTGTACTAAAACCTACCTGCTCTTAATCTTCCATCCAAGTACAGGATGCGTCATCTATTACTTTTTTCTATTTTACGAGGTGAAATCGAATTTTTTTTATTGATAAATGAAGGTTGGTTTATGCCTTTTATGTATAAAAAATAACATCAGTCATGCGACCACCGCGGCTTCGTTTACAGGCCAACATCCGAACATCAAAATTTTCAATGGCTTTTCCCGGAATAATCGGGTCTATTTCCGCAATTTCAGTCCGAATATTGCGCGTTAGATCTTGAATTGTCCGGGGACCATTCGCATACACTTTTCCTTTCAAAAATCCCCAAAGAAAATAGTCAAGAGGTGTTAAATGGCGAAAGGTATTTTTTATATTTCGACCGTTTCTATAAGTTTGGATAACCAGAATGCGTTGTTGTGTTGTAAACGAATCAATCACTATAAATGGCATACCGTTGACAGTTCATTTATGCATACCATATGACTTTTCACTCACATGGTAACACATAAACTTATAGGTAAAAAAAAGTAATAGATGGCGCACCCAGTGCAATCGTTATAACGGTCTCGTATAGCTGGGATCTTGGGTGGCGTGGATCGCCGTCGGGATGTCGACGCTAGGCAACCAGAGTTACACGACTGGGCGTGATAGCTTGCGGGCTTTACCGAAGTTGAAGAATAATCGAGACCCCTCTGGAAGCATCTGCTGCCATCTACACCACTTTCGTGGAAGTTCGCAAAAACGCTGGAATGTTTCTCGACTCGTCGATAGGGGAATAAATACCCGACCAGATTGCGTGGTCAGTCACAGTCGACAAAGTCAATGGACAGCGACCGTCGCATCAATATAGTCCAGTCGACATGGTAATAAATATCTCATGAATTATTTGAAAGTGTTATAAATTAGTGTAGAGTGATAAATTAGAGTTTGAACAATGAAAAGGGTGTTTTCGTTACAATATTTTTTACAAAATTACCTTCCATCGGTTCATTATCGACGTTTAACCTCTTAGCATCTGCTTGTCCTTCCCTTAACGTTATCATAGCATTCAACCATGATACTTCAGATTCCTTAGCCTTCTGGAAATTCAATTGAGACACCAGCGCGTCCGTCAATCGCACCTGGTAAATGTGTGTTTCACTTGTGGCGTCAACAATTTCGCCCTTCTGAGGCGCAAAAGTCCTCGCACCTACCACCTCCCTGAAAACTCCGATTATGTGAATAGCTTCAATATTGAAATTAAACCTGAATTGATAGTGATATAAAACAAAATGTATTACCCATCAGACCAATATCTAGCAACCTAACAGATAGTTGATTGGACGGAAAGCAGCACTGCTAGATCTACGGCTTTTAGGAGGGATGTCTTTTAAGTTTTGCATATAGAAACATAGTAGGCCGCGCGGATCGAACGTCAGTACTGAATCTTAACCTCACTCTTCAGTAAAATTAAATTCAAAGTTTCACAACAATACGTGCAGTGTCCTCACTACAGTGAATTTTTAAGTGTCACCAAGTCATTAAATAAATGGAACTCAACCGAGAACATTTTCGCGCCATAATTTATTACAACTTTCAGAGACAATTATCGCAACAAGAATGCCTTGCTGAGTTAGTGTCTGTTTTCGGCAACGAAGCGCCACATCAGTCGACAATTTCCCGTTGGTATGGAGAATTCAAACGTGGACGGGTGAGTCTTAGCGACGATCCCAGGGTGGGTGCACCAAAAACGGCAGTTACCCAGGAAAACGTCAATAATGTGCGCAAACTCATCATTGAAGTTAGACATGTGACATATCGCACGATTGAGGTGTCCTTGAAGATCTCAAAGACCTCAATTCAAAAAATTTTACATGAAGAATTAGGAGTAGGAAAATTAGTTTCTCGTTGGATACCCCACCTGTTGACTGAAGAGCAGAAAGCAGCCAGGGTTAATTGGTGTCTAAAACGCTTGACCGTTTCAATTCCGGAAACTCAAAAAATGTGTAGAGCATTGTTAGTGGTGATGAATCGTGGATTTACTGTTATGAACCAGAAACTAAACGTCGGTTGTTTGGGTGTTCCAAGGCGAAGAAAAGCCAACAGAAGCCATCCGTTCTCGAAGTGTTTCGAAAAAGATGATCGCGACATTTGTGTCAAAAGCGGATCATATTGCAACAATTCCTCTTAATGAGCAAAGAACTGTTACTGCGGATTGGTATACCACCATTTGTTTGCCAAGTCATCACCGAGCTTCGAAAAATCAACCCCGAAAGAAGAATCATACTCCACTAAGACAATGCAAGCTCGCACACAGCCCAAAAAACAAGCAGTATTTAACGTAAGAAGACGTGGAATTATTGGACCATCCTCCATATAGTCCCGATCTAAGTCCTAACGATTTCTTTACTTTCCCGAAAATTAAAAACAGACTGCGTGGTCAAAAGTTCCAGTCACCGGAAGAAGCAGTTGACGCATTCAAAAATGCCGTTTTGGATCTGTCAGCAAACGAGTGGAATAAGTGATTCGAAAATTGGTTCGAGCGCATGCAGATGTGTATTAATATTCGTGGAGAATACTTCGAAAAACAATAAAGACATTTAAAATTTCCTCACGTATTGTTTTATTTCCTTATGAAAAACTTAAAAGACATCCCTCGTAGCCTCAAACTGTTACAGTAGTATAAATGACGTATTTAACGACGCATGAATCAGAAAAAAGCGACTATCATTTTGATTAAAAACCATACGGGGTGTTTCATACAGAAAAAAAACTATTTGATAGAACTTTTTTGACACGCCATGTTTATAAAATAGGCATTGCCTCACAAACTTGATACAGGGTGTCTGCGAAAGGTCGGGAAATCTCGAAGCTGGAGATACTACAGACCAAAATATGTTAATTGACCCAAACACACCTTAGTCTAAAAGTTGATAGCTTGCGACATACAGGGTGTCAAAGTTACAATTTTGTTTGCTATTTTTTTTTATTGCTTGAGAAGTATTTCAGATTTTGGTATAAAACTCGGTATAGGGAGGTTTTCTAGTATCAGAAACAAGAATCCGTTAATTTATGGCCAAACTTCTAGAGGGCATCACTTACAGCACTATTTCGGTAAATAACTTATCATAACATTTAAACATAAAAAGGGTTTACTTGTTAGGAGTGTCTAAAGCTAATAGTTTTATAAATATTTGTTTTTAAAAGTTCCGATGCATTATTTGTACCATGATGATAAAACATTTTTATAACATAATAATCAAGTTGCTTTGGATAATATCTGAGTAGCGTTGTAACAATAACAAATGAGGATGGCAACAAAACCAATAAACGGAAATAATAACTACAAAAATTGTTCAAAATTAGCACAAGATGCGTTTGGTGGAGGTGGCATTACTTTTTAGGCTGGGGTTATGCACAATGGTAAAACCGAAAGTTTATAAGGGCAACATTTTAAACAATATTGTTGTACCTGCACGGAGCTCGTACGGTTATAAACTGTTTGGCATTATTGCCTCTGCTATCAAAATCTCCAGGCCTAAACATAAGCATGTGTGGTTTTGGATAAAAATGTTATTGCGTTCAAGACAAAATGCTCCTCAAACAATGCAGAAGCTGTCTGCGGCCATTCAGGAAGAGTGGGAAAACGTATCCTGAGAATTTATTAATAACCTTCTGGAAGGTACCAACAATATTGCTTAAAATAACTGTTTCTGTTTTGTAAAATGTTCGTTTCTGTCACAAATAAATAATTAAGGTATTTAACGGGTCTTCAAATTTTTGTTTTCTAAAATGTTACGTATTGTTAATGTTAATCAATAAATTCTTTTATGTTGCTTAAAAATTTAATAGAGTCTATTACCTATTGGAATACATCTCCAATGAAGACGCGTACGCCAAATCTGAATGAGAAAGATAAAAATTTCAGATAAAAGATGAATAGCAGTGTTGGCCAGCATCACAGCATTTTGAAAAATAGTTTTTTTCAAGTTATTAGTAGGGATGTAACGGGTAGTAATTTCCGGGAACCGGCCAAACCGGGTACCCGGCTCTTTAGGATCCGGCTTCATGCCGGGTACCCGATTTAACCTGTTTCCTGCTTGCACGCTCTCGGATTTCCCACTACTCAAACTCAAAACATTCAAATTGAAAAAGAATTTTTTACACTTTTTTGCGAAACTGTCGGCCAAAGATTAGAATATGTTATCTTTTTTTGTTAAAGTGTTGGTAACTCTGCGAAAACCAGCTTGCCGTAGAACAAATGCACGGAGCAACGTGGATGTTTTGGGGGAAGACCAGACGTTGTCGCGTGAATCCCCGCGCCGAGAACAGGTGTATTGATCTGTGGGTGTATTATTGACTATTACTTTTTCACTCTAGTTACTTACCATCGAGCTTACTATTACAGTGGACCCCCGATAATCCGGCCCCTGTCTAATCCGACGCCCCCTGTAATCCGACATGCCTTTGAATATGTATTACATACATACGTATTTGACAATCTTCGCTAATGTAGATCACGCAGGTTTGAACAGGTTACAACTTGTACGCGCCACCGCTATCGTGCTCGACGCGTAAGCATTGTTTTACTTGGTTTGAATTTGACTACTGGTGATAGCGGTACGGCCTAGCGTGCGTTCATTGTTTACTATTTATTCATTGTGTATTAAGTATAGTACCTAGTAATGTCATCAAAAACTCAGAAGCGAAAGCACAAAACATTGACAATTAATGAAAAATGTGATATTTTAGACCGCTTAAATCGCAATGAAACTTTCAGTAGTTTAGCAAGTGAATACGGCGTAGGCCGATCTACAATTTATAACATTAAAAGAAACCACGAGAAGATGAAGGACTCCTGTTGGCCATGAAAGCTAAGTTTTTTTATAAGGAAATAACAAAAAAAGATGATTTTGTGGCCAGCAAAGGATGGCTAGAACGTTTTAAAAGTCGTCATGGCATACGTTCAATGACTATTACAGGAGAGAAACTTTCTAACGATGCCACCTGCATAGAGCCCTAGTAAAGAGCGTGTAACCATACTACCATGTGCTAAAGCTGCTGGCACACACGCGCTTAAGATGATGGCCATTGGGAAATCTAATAAACCACGGGCATTCAAAAACATTGATTTACCTGTACACTATTACGGACAAAAAAGTGCATGGATGACAAAAGACCTTTTCAAAAAGTGGTTTGATGAATGCTTCGAACCTGCAGTTAGAAAATGGTTAAGAGGTTATTATTTTCCTCAAAAAGCGTTGTTGCTTCTTGATAACGCTCCCGGTCATCCGTCTGAAGAAGAACTAACAACTGAGGATAAATGCATCACTGCGATGTTTCTTCCGCCAAATTGCACTGCACTGATTCAACCAATGGACCAGAATATTATTAAGTTTGTCAAGCAAGACTATAAGAAAAACCTACTTCTGAGAGCCGTATCAAAAGACCAACCAATAGAAAAAAGTTTAAAAGAATTTAATATGAAAGACTTGGTTTTTGCTCTTTGTCAGTCATGGAATGCGTTACCGTCATCAAATATTAAATCGTCTTGGAAAAAGTTATGGCCAGATATAGTCACCACTCCTAGCAACGTCCCAAAAATCAGTGTTACTTCGGAAATTATAGAACAAGTCGCTACTGAAACACAGATAAGTCCGGAAGATTTTTAAACCTGGTGCCGTGGAATGGATGAAGAGGAAAATGTTTTTCATGAAATGTCTGACGAAGAGATTATAAAAGAGGTTTCTAATTATACAATAAAAAATCAGGAAAATAACGACGACGTGATTGCAACTGCTCCACAAGTCACAGCACAAGACGCAATTAACGCCTTTGAGCTAGGTTTACAATGGGCTGAAGAGAATTGTACATCCTGCAACGAACTTTTGCTTTTGAGAAGACTGAGGGACAAAGCTCTGATCTCGCGTTATAACAACCATAACAAAAAAAAATGATGAATATTTCCAAGCTTCATAATTTGGTAAATTCATTAATGATTTTGATTAATAATTCTTGATTATTTTGGTACATATGTATGTGCATTTATGCTTAATTTTATGATAAAACGTAAGCTCTCTATTGTTATTTAATTTACTAAATTCGACATACTATGCATAATTTGTCGGATTACAAGGTACTCTTTTGTAAAAAATTCCGGACTATAGGGGGTCTTAGGCAGTGCTCTATAATCCGATAGTCTGACACTGCCCTGCATAATGTTTGTCGGATTACCGGAGGTCCACGTATATTGTTTAAGGTAAAAGTTAAAAGTGTTACTAGAGACTTATCGAGCGAGATTAGCCAATTTAAAAATGAACAAAGTGTGGGAACATTTTATAATTGATAATAAAGATGAATCAAAAGCAGTGTGTGGATTATGTGGCACAAAAATTCCTCGCGGTCTTGGAAAAAAAGCGAGTACATCATCTTTGTGGAAACACTTAAAATATAAGCATCCACTTACATTAAAGGACCAAAGTAAAATCAAAAATATGCAATGTTCAGGATCAGAATCTTCAGGAGAATTGAGACAAATTAAAATTACTGAGAACTTCGAAAGACAATGGGACATAAACGATTCAAGCGCAAAAAGAATACCCAAGGCTATAGGAGAAAAAATGATCGTTCTTGATAACCAACCTTTTTCTGTTGTGGAGAATAAAGGTAAAATGAAAGTAGCTACATATTGTTATTAATATTATTAATTATTTTTATATGATATTTGCACTTAAATTGTAAGTAACGAAAAAAGGTTTCTCGTTGACAATTTTTTTTATAATATGGTTAGTTTTCCGTGTCATTTTATTTTAAACGTACTTGCTGTAATTTTTAAGTTGCCATATAAAGTTATCGCGAATAAATTTTTAGGATTCAAGAGATTGTTTGCGGTCCTGGAACGAAAGTATAGTATACCCAGTCGGCCATATTTCAGCAAAACTGTCATTCCTGAGATATACGAAAAGTGTCAAAGTAGAGTAGCTGAAATGTTAGCAGACGCAAGATTTATTTCTTTCACAACAGACTTCTGATGTGAACAATAAGAGCTTTATAAGTTTAACTGATCATTGGATTTCCAGAAATGCTGAACAAAAACATTATGTGCTAAGTATTCGTGGTCTGGATGGCAGTCATACTGGTGAAAATATAAAAAATGCTTTACTAGAATTGTTAAGAAATAATAACATAGAAATGGGCAGATTTCACTTGGTTTTTCGAGATAGCGGTGCTAATATTAAGAAGGCTACAAAATATATGGGAGTCAATAATGAATCTTGTTTTATACACACTCAGCAGCTTGTAGTGGTTAACTCTCTTAAAGAGCAAACTTCCCTTATGGAAATTGTATCTATTGCAAGAAAAATAGTGACTCATATAAACCATTCCTCTCCATATCGAACAAACTTAGAAGAAATTCAGATAGACGTCAACCTACCTATCAAAAAAAAATAGTTCAAGATGTTCAAACACGTTGGAATTCCTAGTATTATCTATTAGAAAGATTTATCGAGCAGCGAAGGGCCATTACCTTGCTTGCCACGGAAGTTGATGCGGTTCCCTCTTTGACACAAAGTCAGTGGGATTCGTTGGAAAAGCTTTTACGACTTTTACAACCATTTGAGCAAACTACCAAACATTTTAGCAGATAATTATGTATAATATCAGAAGTGATTCCTACAGTTTTGTCATTAAGAAGGTTTTTAATGGAAATTAAGATTTCTAGACTAGAAAATTTACAGCAAAGTTTGCTAGGAAATTTGACTAAACTTTTTTGTGAAATTGAGAATAACAATAATTTTTTAATAGCTACTTTTTTGGATCCCCGGTTCAAGGATGCATTTTTCACTGATAAACATAAAACAACAGTTGATATTTTAAAATATATTCAGAGTCTAACTGTGGATATGGCACCTTTTGACAACAATAAAGCTTGCGTTACGTCAGTAGATTTAAGTTCTGATGAATCTGACGATGATGTTCCGCTTAGCACTTTATTCGAAAAACGCAAGAAACCTAATGAGTCTGTTTGGGATATATTTTCGAATATTGCACATAGCCGCGACAGTATTGCAGGAACTTCCAAACATTTAGAAACTGTGGAAACTCAATTCAATTCTTATTTGAAATTGCCACTTATTGATCGTACTTCATGCCCTCTTTCATGGTGGCGAATTAATCATAAGAGTTTTCCCAAATTAGCAGATCTCGTTCAGATGTTTCTATCAGCTTCGGCTTCAACAATATTCAGTGAGAGGCTGTTTTCAGAAGCTGGAATGATTTTCGAAGAAAAACAAAGGCTAACCGCAGAAAATGGCGAAATGCTAACCTACCTCCATCATAATATTCCTTTACTTAATTTTAAATATACTAAGTGACGTATAAATCCGAACACTCAGTTTAAATGGTTTTATTTTAATAAAATTTTGTATAAGTACTTAATGAAGCATAATAAGTAAATGATAAAAATTTCAAAATGATTGCACTGCTTTAAAGCCCTTTGACCTTTAATAATGTGTGGATGCACCCTGATGTGCTACGCATTCTCCAACGCGCCTAGGCATGCTTCTGATCAGGTGGTCAATGTCCTCCTGTGGTATCTCATTCCAGGCAACCACCAACTGCTCTCGAAGTGCTTCTAGAGTCTGAGGAGGACGTTGCAAATTGAGCAATCTCCTACCCATCATATCCCACACGTGCTCAATTGGGGATAAGTCGGGAGATCTTGGTGGCCATGGTAACAATGTGACATCATTATGTTGAAAGAAGTCTATTGTGACTCTTGCAACATGTGGTCGGGCATTATCTTGTTGGGAAGTTGGATCTGCCAGGGTGTCAAGATAGGGTAAAAGATGGGGTTCTAGAACTTCGTGGATATAACGCTGCGCGTTCATGTTACCTCTGATGAAGATTAAAGGTGACCTGGAACCATAAGCTATAGCACCCCAAACCATAACTCCAACAGTGTGATGAACATGTCTTTCAACAAAAAACTGTGGATTCCTCCTTTCACCACGTCGCCTTCTAACCCTGGCACGACCATCGTGCATGCCTAAACAAAATCGAGACTCTTCACTAAAGACAATACTGTTCCATTCCTGATCCCAGAGTGACCGTTGTATGCACCACTCAAGGCGATTACGTCGGTGTTCTCGAGTTAAAGGGAGGACCCAGTGTGGCCGGTATGAAAACAAGCCAAAACTTCTCATTCGTCGGTAAACACGTCGCATGCCAATAGGTCTTCCGTATTCTGCAAACCATTCATTTGCAATGGACCTGGTAGTGGAGAAACGGTCCCTTAAGGCTAATAATCTTAGGCGGCGATCTTCACGGTCTGTTGTTCTACGGCGGCGTCCAGTGCCCCTTGCTCTTTGCGTACGGCCTTCTCGAAGCCATGCCTGACAACACCTAACCACAGTGTCTACACTTCTTTGCACTCTAACTGCAATTGCCCGAAAAGAAAGTCCAGCTTCCCGAAGTCCCACTATACGGCCCCTATCAAACTCACTAAGTTGACGAAATCGTACAGGTCTCCGTACTCTAGGCATCGTAACCGATCGTAAAGGATGTCATAACCAAAATCCGCCAACGTTCATTCTTTACTGCGGCTGAAATATTCATTTTTAGAGCGTTAGTGAATTAAAAAAAAGCAGTATAAAAACCGGAATGTCCAACTGATAAGGCCAAAAAGTTTTTCACTTGTTATTTACAGTAAGATAAATACATTCACCAACTTTTATTAAAATAAAATCATTTAAACTGGGTGTTCGGATTTATATGTCACTTAGTATATTAGATTATGTACGTGTAAATTCGTTTTCTGTTTTCTTTTTTGGACAATTTAACTTAAATAATGTAGTTTTTATTTAATACCATTTAATATATTATGTATTAAGTTGGTTTTTACAGGCTCTTTGGCTTCTATTTTTTTCAATATTTTTTTTTTCATTTAATCAGTCTACCCGGCCGGGTAGAATGATTACCGGGCAAAACCGGGTACCTCGTCAAATTAGCCGGGTACCCGTTACATCCCTAGTTATTAGCACTTACCAAACCAAAAAATGCTTTTGGTGTTACGCCACTGGAATGCAACCCTATGTTAAGAGTAGAAACTTGGATTTGTCCATTAAGCTGTTAAATTGTCATAGTAAAATTTATAAATTCGGTTTAAATTACATAATGTCAAAGTAGCAAATTTTAACTTCACGCCACTGGAAGCAATAACGTTCGAGTGCTTCAAGAGAAACCCCAAAAAAACCCTTTTAGGGATTTGAGAAATTGCTCTTTTTAGGATAGTCCAAAGATCAAAAAGATGCATAGAAAAATTCCAAGATCAAAAATTGAGAATCTGGCACCCAAAAACTTCGCTAAAAAACATGACTTCCTTGGCTCATCCTGTATAGGTCGATAAATAAAATAAATATACCGGTCGAACCATGTGCCTCTTCTCAAAGAGTAGGTCAAGAACCTAACGAATATCGAGATTTGAATTTGGGTAAAATCTTCCATGATGCAAAGCAACTGTCCATCAGTTGCACTTAAACTTGAAATTCCTATTCAAATTATAAACTGTATACCTGCAATGCTTTTCTATCGCCGCTGTGCAATCTTCAGTACCCCTGACTACAATAACTCTTCTAGGTCGCAACTGGGACAGTATTTTCATCATTGATTCGCCGTCAGATCTGCCTTCGAAGTCGATATACTGCACCTGAGCATTCACTTGTACAGTTCGTTGCAATATTATGCATTTTGTGGGTAACTCGGGTATTTCAGCTAAAAACGAATATCTAATAAAATATACTCAGTGACAATAAGTGTTACACCCAGAAAAAAATTATTCGTTCGTCTTGTTTTTTGGCAATGAGATAATCTTACATCAGGAATGAAACGATAACATTCTCACGAAATTTTATTAACAAGTACATAATAAGAAAAAAAATTAATAATGTGTTGGGCGACCCCGCAGCTGAATTTACACTCAGACATCGACAAAATGAGATGATCGATGTTTGGTTTTGGCACCTCATTCCAAGCAACTCGAACTTCGTGGATTAGCTGTGTCAGAGTCTGTGGCGGATAGTGTAAACTGGACAGTCTCCTCCACATCATATTCCACACATGTTAGATGAAAAAGGACGTGTGGACGGCACTATAGATACGACAGTCCAGTGGACATCATCAACATAACGCGCGTCATATTGCCTTGAACAAAGAGAAGGGGTGATCGGCTACTATAGGCAATAGCCAGCAAAACCAATACTCCAACAGTCCTGTGTAGATGCCTCTCAACAGCAAATCCAATATCACGCCGTTCTCCTCAGCCGCGTTTTACCCTTCTACGACCATCGTTATGCCATTCTGCCTCTCAATGTTGCCGTTCTCAGCTCCAGTTCAAACGTTGACGACAGTGGTCCGCAGTCAGAGGAAGCACTAACCGTGGACGGTATGAAAAAGTCCTAAGGCTCAACTGCGGCATAGTGAAAGGTCTACCTTCTTCTTCAAACCATTGGTTAACGATCTGACGCGCAGGGCTAGTTGTCTGACGCTTTGTGGACCAGCTGGTCTTCTTCGTGTTCTTGTATCTTCTTCTATTCACACACGACACACACGCATTACCGTCATTGCAGTACAATTAACTCGGTGGTCAATTTCGCGATAGGACCAACCAACATCTCAATAGGCAATAATTCTACCCCTGTCAAAGTCGCTAACATGGTGGTAATTTGGACGTCTTCGAACTCGAGGCATTTTGTTATGCTAACACTAGTAAATAAAAGGGCAATAACTAAAAATGTCTGTACTACTCAGCTCTCAAAAACTACTTTCTTCACAGAAACTAAGAGATAATATTTTAACAAAGGTCAACAAAAACCAAGATAAAACGTTGACATTGTTGCCACAGCATGCTTTAAATATAGTCACAACACAACAAGTTGAAATAATTATTTTTTCTTGGTGTAACACTTCTAATGCCACTGAGTATACTATGCCGTAAGCTCATTAAACATTTGGAGAAGCTGCAAGAAATTATTTCCTTGACCATGGATGATTGTTCAACATTCGCTTTGTTTTGAAAATGAAGTGTTACAATGAAAAATGTTCTAAAAATCAATACACCTTCCTTAATGATATGCGAATATTTAAGGGTGTGAATCTACATGAAAAATTAATGTTAGTTTGCTTTATAAACTATGGTCCAAAAATGTTTCCTTACAAAAACTCGGAGTGTTGAAGTTTTAGGAAAACAACGAAAATTAATTAATATTTTCAGAACCGCTTCAGATATTTCACTGATTTTTAGTACGTAGTGGAAGTTAATAAAGTTGCATATTTTTCGATGCACAAATAATTTTCAGCTTTAACAGTGGCGTGCGTACGGGAATCGACTTCGATATATTTAAAGAAAAAAATCGCACGCCAATGGTTTTTGCCAAATAAAATTATTTTTGAATTCCCCGTTCAATTTAAAACATGATCTATCTCTCTTGAATTGTTTTCCTTCGATGAGCCATTTTTGAGTAAAAAAATATTGTCCGAGAAAATTAATGTAACAATTGAAGAATGCAATTTAGCAATAAATATCTAGTTGCTCTGGAATATGTCACTGGCTTTTGACATCTAACAAGTCTCTGTTATGTTATTCAAATCTGTTCGTTGTGACATCTTCATTTAGTGTTTACAATCTTGTTAATAATGGTGAATTATTCAAATGCAGAAATGGCGGAAATGCATTACGTACAGTGATGGATAAAAGTATATAGACAAATTAATATTGTGCTGTATTCCTTTTTTAAATTGTTTTATTAATACACCAACCTGAATACATAATTCGTTATAGCATAATACTCACTTATACATAAATAAATTCATTAGACTCCCTTCAATAAAAAATTAATTGAAAAAACTGGAACTATGAAGGACAAAAATATATAGACAAAGCAAAACAATTATAGAAAGAAGAAGTAAAGTTCATTGAATTATAAAAAACCAACCATGTTTGTATTAATATTTTGTAGCATAACCATTATTACCAATCACCGCCTGGCATCGCCTCGGCATAGACTATAGAAGTTTCTTGATATAAGATTCATCAATATGTCTCTACTTGTGCTCTAAAGCGGCAAAAAGTTCATCCTTGTTTGAATAATTTTTATCTCGTATTTGCTTATCTAAGTATTCCCATAGATTTTCAATGGGGTTTATATCGGGAGACTGTGAAAGCCATTTGAGAACTGGTATTTTTTCATCCAGAAAGAATTTCTTTGCGAGATTTTAAGTGTGCTTCGGGTCATTATCTTGCTGGTAGATTGATATTAAGGGCATATTGTCTGCCATATAGGGTAACATGACATGACTTAGTATGTCTGTGTATACAAACGTATCCATAATGCCATCTATTCTATGTAAAAGCCCCAACCCAAACCCCGAAAAGCACCCCCAAACCATAACAGACCCGCCTCCATGGTTGACAGTGGGCAAAGTGTACTTCGGGTTCAATCTTCGTACACTAGGACGTCTAACGTAATGAACACCATCTGAACCAATCGAGTTGCAACCGTGCAAATTGTAATCGGTCCTTACGGTTTTTCCTCGATATTAGCGGCTTCTTACTTGAGCGACGTGCAAATAACTTCAAATCATTTAATCTTCTACTTATAGTTTTCGTAGAAACACTGACCATTCCTTTTGTCTCGATTTCACCTTTTATTTGTATTGGGGTTTTAAACGGATCTTTGGACGAAATTACTTTTATTAATCTAACTGATCTAGCATTTAGTTTTCTAGGCCGGCCACTTCTCTTAGAGGCTTCCAAGATACCTTTTTGTTTATATTTGTTCAATATTGCCCAACATGCTTTACGCTTCAGCTTCAAATTTTTGGCAATGTCGACTTGACGTTGACCATCTTTGTATAACTCAATGATCGAAATAAATTTTTGGACCACGCGGCATGGACTTAAAATCACTTAACTTATTCCACAATACTTGATGAACACAAACTAATCCTCTTCTGACACGAAACTGTACTAAACTAATGTTGAAAAGGATCTGCCTACATATTTTTGTCCCTCATAAAAAAGTGCTTACAGATATATTCAGACTTGTAGTATGTTCATTGCAGATAATGTAAAAACAAGGAATTTAGTTTTTCTACTAGTGTTCGAATTTGTTCATGGAGCAATGAGTATGAATTCGTTTTTTTTTTAAGGTATTTAGGTAAATATTCATATTTGTCTATATACTTTTGTCCATTACTGTATATGGCCTTGCCGACGTGCTTTGCCAGATAGTCGAACCTTTTCTAATATTCATCGTCGTCTTGTTGAAACTGGTTCTGTCCGAAAAGGAACCTCTGAAGGTAGACCTCTAAGTGTGAGAACACCTGAAATTGAGGAAGCAGTACTGCACGAAGTCGAAGAACATCCTGAAACGAGTACGAGGAAGATCGCTAGACACTTAAATATTTGCCATCAAATTGTTTGGAGAATTTTAGTGGATTTTTTGTTATATCCTTACCATATTTTAAGAGCACAGGCATTACTTCCAATTGATTTTCCAAGGCGTGTGATCTTTTGTCAGTGTATCTTCAAAAAATTACACAAAATCCGCAATTTGAATCAATGATTCTGTTCACGGACGAAGCTAATTTTTCTGGAAATGCCATTCAGAATTTCCACAATAATCATTTGTGGGCAGAAGAAAATCCCTATGTCGTAACCGAAACTCATTTCCAACACCAATTTTCGGTTAACATATGGGCAGAAATTATTGGCAACCACTTTATTGGCCCATTCTTCTTGCCGGACGACTTGATGGACAGACTTACCTCAATTTTCTTCAAACAACAGTTGCCTTTGCTGCTTGATGATGTTCCGTTAGTAATAAGAAACAATATGTGGTACATGCATGATGGTGCACCAGCGCATTTCAGTGTAGCGGTTCGTAACTATTTACAAACTGTTTATCCAAATTGTTGGATTGGCCGTGGTGGGCCCCAAGAATGGCCACCAAGGTCCCCAGACCTCAACAGTTTAGATTTCTTTTTGTGGGGCTATCTTAAGACGCTAGTGTATACAAGTCCCATTAACACTGTACAGGAATTAAGAGAAAGGATAGTTGCAGCTTGTGAGAATAAAAAACACTCCAGGGATATTTCAACGAGTGCGCAATTCCATGAGAAGGACGGCGGAAACATGCATACTAAGTGAAGGGGGGCATTTTCAACAATTTTTGTAATAATTTTGTTGGTTTTAATGTTATGTTTATGTTGTCAGTTGTTGTTGTTCATTACCCCGAATGTGTTTAATTTTACCAATTAAATTGATAATTTTGCAAGTTAGACAATAGAACGGTTTTTATGTTTTTACTGAAAAATGGCGCATCGAAGGAAAACAATTCAAGACAGATCCTTTGCTTTAAATTGAACGGGGAATTAAAAAATAATTTTTATTTGGCAAATAACCATTGGCGTACCATTTTTTCTTAAGAAATATCGAATTCAATACCCGTACGCACGCCACTGTTGAAGCTAAAAATTATTTTTGCATTGAATTGATCTGGAGCGGTTCTGAAAATATTAATTAATTTCCATTTTTTCGTAAAACTTCAACATCCCGAGTTTTTGTAAGGAAACATTTTTGGACCATATTTTATAAAGCAAACTAACATTAATTTTTCACGTAGATTCACACCCTTAAATATTCGCATATCATTAAGGAACACCCTGTATGTATATGAATAATTGAGCACTCTTACTATTTATACTTACTAATTTCTTCTTCTTCATGTTTTATTACAATATTTTCTTTGTTATCTTCTCCTTCGACGGGTACTTCTGCTAACTTATAGTCTTCTGGTTTTATAACTTCACCATATTCATCGCACTATAAGTAAAATTTGATGAAAATATAAAATAATGTCGGAATAAATGCTCCCAGATAAGTCTTTCAATGAGTTGTAAAAATATGATTTTGGAGTATCCAAGAAAATATGAGATTTGATTTTTGTTGTCATTCACTATAAGATATAATTATACCTTGATTTTTTCTTCATGGAAAGGATACATAGGGTGCATCTTTTTAGTGACCTTAAAAAATCCTCCCGATATTTTACCTTCCTGTTTGATAACTATATCATGACGACCTTTTGATATCACAGACATTTCTATGTCTTCGTCCGAGTCAGAGTCATCATCCCTAAAAACACATACGATAGGATGATTTGCTTAAACTCACTTCACTTTTTTCATTACTGATGTTACCCACCACGGATTTATCAAAAACCACTGGTTGAATGAGAAAACGTCACAAAAGATTTGTCAAGGGGGACAAATTTTCAACGAAAAACTACCTCACCCCCTTTCACCCTCTGCCTCGGTCGATTCCTTTTCAAGAAAATTAGAAAAATCTTTATCTTAATTTGTTCAGATTGAAAACAAAACCCACGAAAATATCACGTTTTATTTCAATAAGTGTTCAAAATACTACTATTCGTCATTTGTTTGTCTGGGCGGTCCGTAGGACGTTTGCCCATTAGTCACTGTCTAATGTACGTTAGTCGAATCTGTCAGTGCTGGTTGCCCAGAAACCAGACAATGTCAACGAAAAAGAGAAAGGAAAGAGAAGAAAAATGGAGAAAGAAAAACAGAATTGTTTAGTTTAAGAGGAGATACCTAGGCTTTTTGACTTGGTACACGGATTAATTTTGATTCGGTTTTGTAAGAGTATAACTTTAAGTTTACTAAAAGTTCGCGCTAATTTTTGATTACAGTACGAGCCGTGACCTTGAATATTTACGAACTTGCTCCACTGTGTAGTCCACTGAGTCGTGCAACAGAGGGTTGCTGTGCGATTCCGCTTGACTATAACGTCGCTGCGCCTGAGGTTTGATATAATCCCTCAAGTAAGGAATGTCAAGGTCTCTGTGTAGTGTCTCGTTTGAGACATACCATGCGTTGCAAATTGTTCGCACAGTTCTACTTTGCAGTACTTGAAGACTTTGCATATGTGTCGTGGCAAGAAAACATCAAGCCGCACATGCATAAGTAATGACTGGTCTAATAATCATTTTACATAGGCGAACTTTATTTACCAAACTCAATTTGGAGGATCTACATAACAAAGGATATAGTTGCCGGAACGCAATTTGGAATTTTGTTTTCAAAGCTACTGTATGTTTCTGCCAGGTCATGCCGTTATCAAGGGTGACACCGAGGAACTTGGCAGAATTTGTCCATGGACACGGCTGCCGTCTACAGAGACCTCTGCTGGGGGGCCGCGACGTCTTTTGGTACAATAAATTGCCTGCGTTTTCGAATGATTAATTTCAATCAGCCACCGTTCCGCCCACTCTAGTACTTCTTCCACCGCACTCTGCAACCTATCGTGAACCAGATCACCAGTACACGACAAGTGCAGTGTCGTCAGCATAGAGGTAGACTTCACAGTTCCTGGGGCAAGGGACATCATGGATAAAAAGCGAATAAAGGATTGGTCCTAGGACCGAACCTTGAGGAACACCGGCCGTGTTGTTGACAGAACATTGTTAACTTCCTTCCTTCAAGAAAGGATTTCAGTAATTTTAAAAGCCAAAAAGGACAACCCTTTTGGATTAGTTTATAAAGGAGGCCCGCGTGTCACACCTTGTCAAAGGCTTTTGGGACATCCAAAAGCAAGATGCCAGTACTCAGGCTGAGGGTGAACCCTCTGGTTACATGTTCCACCAGCCTGACTGCCTGTAGCTCGGTGCTATGCTCGGACCGAAAACCGAATTGAACGTCAGAAATCACATGGTGATTTGAAGAAAAATTATCAAGGTGACGATAAATCACCTTTTCGGTGAGCTTAGAAGTAGCTGACAGCAGACTTATGGGACGGTAATCCTGAGGAAATATCGAATCCACCTTCTTTGGAATCATAATGACCTCAGCCGTCTTCCGCCCAGCAGGGAAGTATTGGGTTCTGAGCGTCGCATTGATTATTGTCACCAAATCGGCGAGAGCAGCTTCAACGCCTTGTTGGTGATTTGATCCTCCCCAGGTGCTTTACGCACCTTGAGGTCTTTAATATGACTTAGGATCTCCGCTGGTGTGCAAAGTGGAAACTCGGAGGGTTCCGCTAATGTGAAAAGTGGAGCCTCAGACGAATCTTCTGAAGAAGAGTCATCTTAAGAGGATTCAGTGCTTCCGCTAACGCCGTTGGCCCTAAAATATCTCCTGACGGATCGTACGATGTGCTGTTCCTCGTCGAGGTCATTATCAAGATCATAGTTGGGAGAGAACTGTTTTTCCACGGCATGTGTTCAAAATGTCACAAAGGTAACTGGCAGCAAATTAAATTCTTTCTTTCCCTTAGCAACAAATAACGAAACAGGTATAACAATAAATACAGTTCACCCACGATATCTGTGTTGATGAAAATTTGCTGGAAAAAATTCGGGTTGTTATTTGTTTGTTGCCACGTGTAATCTTCCGAATTGCTGTTTATGTTGGTAGTTTCCATGGTAAATTATAAACGAATTGAAGATTTGGCAAACCCTAACAGGCAACATTTTTAACACTTATTTAAATAAAAAGTGATATTTTCGTGTGTTTTTGTTTTCTATCTGAACAAATCAAGATAAATAAAGATTTTTTAATTTTCTCGAAAGCAAATCGACTGATTTTAAAAAATCAAACGTCAAAAAATACGTTCAAAATACCTTTCAAACAAGCTATCACTCGATACCCCTTCTCATTTAAAATTTTAAAGGAAATGACCTCCGAGGGGGGCGAGGGTGGAAGGGAGTGAAGTAATTTCTTGGTAAAAAGGTGTCCCCTTGACAATTTTTTTGATGTGTCTCGGCGTTTTTTCTTTTAAGTTTTTAAATGAACGCCCTGTATAACAAGAAACGGACTTGACTTATTTGTACATTATCTCAAGGACGCAATGAAATCATAGCAACGCCGAAAACTTACTCCTTGACTCCATTAACATCACTCCTGTCTCGCTGCCTTCTTTCATAATCCGCAAGTTCAGCTCCTTCTAATTTAACTCTTCTTTCTATTGTTAAATCGATCGTTCGGCCTCCACCGTTGTCTATCAAATCCCTTGTCAATGTTCCAGGTGAGGTCCTGTAACATATTTAAAATATAAACATCTGGATTCCAAGTTATTAAAAACTTAGGACATGATTTGCAACCAAATATGCCTCTTTGTTTCGAATTCGACCCTCACCATTCGGATCTCGGAAATAGTAAGAGATACGAGATGGCTTAAATGGGGACCAATTTGCGTATTTAGGTAACTAAAATAATGCCGCTTAGAAAGTTTCGCAATTCAAAGTACTTGCGAAGAGAGACGGAAAAACCGAATTTTCCTAAAATCCTCTCAATTATCTCCTGACTTTATTTGTGGTGGAATTTCAAAATAAATTGCACATTAACATTGCCACTTTTTCTCATATACAAGAGAGCCCGTTTAGATTTTCAATATGACGTTCGGTCTCTTGTCCACCAGCTAAATCTTTATTATTTTTTTTCACCATATTGCATTTTTGCACGGGTGAGGTGGGTATTTAACTCGGATTCCAAAAATGTATAATATGTCATTGATATTGCGAAACCTTAATCATTTCAAAAAATAAAAAAATCCTAGGTATTCCATGAAATTATCAGATATACTACAACTATTTAAAACTGTAATGACTCATACGCGTGATCAACACGTGATCAGAGCTCGATCCCGGCTTCCTTCCAGTACAGCCATATAGCGTACGACATAATGTCGTTTCTGTGGCTTTGCGGTGGTCAACAGCACAGACAGAGATGGAAATAATGGCTGATTGTTCTCCGCCGGTAGAACCAATGAAATCAAAGACGCGCCTCGACCGGCAGACTCATAGGCGTCGGCAACGCATTGGAACGTGTTTCGTTGAGCGATCGCATATTGTGTGTTTTTATAAGAATTGTTATTGTTATTTTTGTGGTTTCTGTGGTTACTGTTTTGGTTATACTTAACCATGGAGAGTACAAATGGCACGAGTGGAAGTACTGAAAGCCAGGGAACAAGTAGACGGCTTCGTAAAGCACTGAAGAGGGACGCGAAAGAAATCGTGCTCAACGTGTTCAATTATCTGAACAGAACTATGTCGCAGGGAGATGCACTCGCGCATTGTGAAAGTATGACAGGCGTTCCAGGGTGGACCATTCGCAGGGTGGTGCATGAAAAGAAGAAAACTGGAGCTACTACTGATCCAAAGTTTAATTTGAAGGGACGAAAGGCCGTTAAATTGGATGACGATAGCAAAATGGCGTTAAGGCGAACCGTACATTCATTCTTCTTTAGGAATGAGATACCAACCCTCAAGGCTGTACATGCAGCGATCAAAGAAAATGAAATTATACCCCAAATGAGCGTCGAGGTAATGAGGAAATCCCTGCACGAAATTAATTTTCGTTACGAAACGCGTAATCGGAAGTCAGTATTGATAGAGAGACCTGAAATAGTCGCCTGGCGTCGAAAATACCTACGCGAAATGATTGAATATAGGCGACAAAGCAGAAAAATCTATTATTTGTACGAGACATGGGTAAATACAGGTCACACAGTTAAAAAAACCTGGATAGACAAAAACGTAGTGAGTAACCGACAAGCAAGCATTGAAGGTTTGTCAACAGGTCTTCGTGGACCGTCAGGGAAAGGTCAAAGATTGATCGTAACTCATATTGGTAGCGATAGTGGCTTTTTAGAAGAGTTTGACTTGATTTTCGTCTCTAAGAAAGGAGGTGATTACCATGACGAAATGAATGCCAGCCGCTTCGAGAGCTGGTTTCAAGGGGTGCTTCAGCGAGTTGAGCCCAACTCTGTGATCGTCATGGATAATGCTTCCTACCATAGTCGTCGAGCCGAACGTGTACCCACTATTGGATCTCGAAAAAGTGACATGCAGCAATGGTTGCGCGAAAAAGGAATCCCGTTTGACGATTCATGTGTGAAAGCGGAATTGTATGAAAAAATTAAACAGCACAAACCTGCGAACATTAGTTACGTGACTGATGAGATGGCCCGTCAATGTGGTATCACTGTGCTGCGGTTACCGCCCTATCACTGTGAACTGAACCCAATAGAGCTCATCTGGGCTCAAGTGAAGGGTTATATTGCGCGCCATAACACAACCTTCAAATTACCAGACGTTAAGGTTTTACTTGAGACTTCCATACAGCTAGTAACGCCCGAAGCTTGGCAGAATGCTATCCGTCATGTTGTGAAGGAAGAAACAAAAATGTGGCAGCTTGACCACCACATCGACACCATCATAGAGCCAGTTATAGTTAATTTCAACGAGGAAAGCGATAGCGACAGTTTATTACTGTCAGATGTAAGTGGAAGCGACGATGAATAAAGGTAATTCCCAAATTTTTGACTTACAATATGTTTCAAACCACTCTTTAATAAGCATGTGACAAATCTAGTTCACCCATGTTAAACATTCATACCCCGCCTATGACCAGCCGACTACTGGTAGTTAAGTGATGTTCACGTGAACATCGATGAGTCATTACAGTTTTAGATAGTTATAGTATAGTCATTTGTTTCATATACCAGATTTATCGTAAAATCATTTTTATTATCTCCTGATTTTATTTTATATGGAATATCAAAATAAATTGCGTGTTGTTATTGCCATTCTTTCTCCTCTACAAGTTGGCGTAGTCAAATTTTCAATTCTAGGTAGCTTCTTTCGACTTCACGTTGCTTTTTTATATGGTTCCTACATTGAAATTTTGTACATTTAAATGCAGTTTTCAGCTCTAAATTCAGCGATTTATTTCCTTAGTTGACCATGAATTGGTTGTTGAAACGAAAATTATAAGAAAATAAAGAGGTATGGTGAAACAAGAACACAAAATGAAAATTTTGTTTGTAGTAACGATAATTGAAGACCTCGGTGCAAAAACCAGGTAAGTCACATTATAGAAAATATTGGGAAATTAAAAAAACTGAACATTTGTTTTAAAAATATGAAAAAGAAAACCATTTTATTTTAGTGTATAGAGAAGGTAATGAAAAACCTGCTCAATATGGAATAACATAAAAACATGAATCCAAGCTTAAACATTCGGACTTACCTGGTTTTTGTCCCCAACATTATATTGAAATAATGGAAAAATTAGTTCAAACAGTTTTAATAGTCAAAGAGAACAAAACTTAAAAAGGGGTAACAAAAATAAATCTTCGAATAGATAAATGACAAGTCGGAGTCATAAGCGTCAAATTTTTAATCCGAGATTTCTATTTTCAACTTCCATCAAAAGCTTTTTTATATGGACACTAAGAAATTTTGTAAATTTGAATGGATTTTTCAGTCATAGATTCAGCGATGTAATTCCTTAACTGGTCACGAATTTGTTGTTGGAACGAAAATTATAAGGAAACAAAAAGGTACGGAGAAACATGAACACCAAATGACAATTTTATTGTTGATAATAACAATAATCATAGAGAAGCAGAGGTAAATCATAACAGCTTTTCAAAACGTGGTCTGTCACTTTGTAGGCAAAGCCTGACTCTTCTGTATACATTTTTCACTGCTCGGTTTATTTCCTTTCGTCTCAGTCTTCCAAACTCTGTTACTACGTTCAATTTGAAATTATTTTGAAATTCAATGTCAAATAAAGTCGGATAAAAAGAATGATTTGTCGATACATCCGGTATATGAAACAAATGACTATCTGATAATTTGATGGCCTACCTAGGAAATCCTGTTCTTTTGTTTGAAATAATTAAGGTTTGTCAATGTCAATGTATGACATATTATACAAGGTCCGGCACAAAGGTCGGATGGTTTTTGAAAAATCACAAAATCGGTAATTTACATTCAAAACAAATTTATTGGCGGATTCGGGTTCACAATGTAATAGCGTTTGTCACAATTAAGTGTTGAAAATCACGTCAGACACGTCGTGATTGTTCTTGACGATGCATTACTAGAGGTGTTCTTGAAATTTCGCGTAGACTGTCTCCAGCATCTTTCTCTCAACTTGGGGGGCTTCTACGCGAATAGCCTTCTTCAACTCGTCCAGAGTTCGGGGCTTGTGATGGTATACACGAGCCTTGAGGTGACCCCATAGGAAAAAATCGGAGATAGATAAATCTGGGGACCGAGGAGGCCATTGAACATCACAAAACCTGGGGTGAGCAGCGGTCTTTCATGTAGCTGTCCCGGATTTTCGTTAACCCAATGACGGCTATTCTGCTGGTTAATAATAAGTGCTTTCATCCCACGTACGAAGTTCATTCGTTGTTCGTAATATCCAGGTTGCATAATGGCCAACTTGCAGGGGTGAAAGTGGAGTTCCACATGTAAAATACGCCTTAAGGTCTATTCACACTCAGCCGTGACGTGACAATGCCGTGACGTGCCAGTGATTCTCGCTGACGTGAGCTCACAGTGTTTTCAATTCACACCGGTCAGTATTTATCTCCGTGCTCTGACAGTGCAATTGGGTTCACGTGAGGTCGAAATGGCAAAATTTTCAGAGGATGAACTTGCAATTATTGCATGAATTCTGGATTTTTTTCATACTCCAACTACCACGAAGGCCCAAGGCCTAAACACCCATGGGGTACCGTGGTGCTATAGGGGGAAACACAGGGGAAAGGGGAGACGGCACAGAGACTCTGGCGAGGGAACACGTGTGCATGCAACATGCACACATTCTGGCCTAAGAGATCCGCCGGTTGGTACCTTCGCGTTCGACAGTCAGAGACCGTCTACCACCTACGAAAGATGAAGAAGAAGCAACGTGAAGAAAACGGAAGTCCCATGTATTTTCAATTTGACTGGTTCTACAACACGAGATGTACGCGTACAAATTCAATTAGTTTTTCATCATTCATGTTTTTGACCAATTATATCAAAATATTCACGAAATTACATAAAAACACGGCCGTGAAAATCGAAAAATATCGTTCCAAAACAATGCGATGATCACGGTACGGCGTCGTCGAGGGCACTGAGAACACGGCCACTTCCACATGCCGGTCTAGTGTGAATCAGTTCATCCAAATTCAAGGAAGAATGTTTTCAGTTTCGCCGGGCGGATCACGTGCCTACCACGGCACTGTCACGTCAGAGTATGAATAGGCCTTTACCGAACGATCACTCAGGCGAATTTCAGCTGCTTGTTGCCTAGTAGATCGAGCCGGACTGCGAAGGAGGGCTTCTCGAACGCGTTCCTCATTTTCAGGGGTTCGAACCGTTCGTGGAGCTCCTGGTGGTCTTTTGTTGGTCAGTAAACCACGTGAGCGAAGTGTCTGAACCCAACGAAGGATGGTATTTCGAGAAGGAACAGCTCGATTCCGATGAATATTGAAGTGGCGACGAAGCTCTGTACGGCTGTACAGCCGTGATTTAGTCATATCGGACAAAACTGTCGTACGCGAAAATGCGGTGTTCAACCGTCCACTGTTGTATAATGTCTACTGGTAACGCCCGAGTCGAACGGCACTCTCCTTACCACTCTCGCCCGAATCGGCAGAAATATCCGTCCTTTGTGCCTGCACATTTTTGGAATCAGAATTAAAAACACTATTCACCTGTGCTAAAATCCAATATGTCGTCACTGAAGAAAAAAAATGTTGATACTGGAGATAACAAACGAAACGTCATATTGAATTTCTAAATATGCCATCTTGTAGAGGAGAAATAGTGGCAATGTGAATGTGCAATTTACTTTGAAACCCCACTACAAATAAAGCCGAGAAAAAATAAAAACGATTTTGGGAGAATTCTTTTTTTTCCGTCTCTCTTCGGAAGTACTTTGGATTTCGAAACTTGCTAAGCGACATTTTGTTAGTTACCTAAATACGCAACTTAATAAATGTAGCATCTGTATAAAAAGTAATGTTTCTATTAAAAGGGCAGTTAAGCTAGGGCACAAGCCCACTCACAGTTGATATGCATGAAATTTTAATAAGTAACCAATAACGAACACCAAGTACAAAAAGATATTTGACGTATCTTAACCTACTCCAGAACTGTTTCATAATTGAAACTACCAAGCAGCTCCTTAGATTTTTCAAACAGATAGAGTACTACCAATTTATTCTCACCTGGACGTCAAAATAATACTGTTCGCAGAATTTGAACACCACTGTAGGAACAGCTCTCGCGAAAATCCGCATTCCATATCTGGGGAACTAGCCAATACAACCTTAGGACTGGGTACTTTGTTCAATTCTGATAAGCTATGGCACAGCTGCAGATGTTTGAACTGAAAAAAATTGCTAATTTTACAATCATCGAATTCATCGAGGGAAATAGAATCTTGACCAACTTTCAAGCTGAATTTACGAAGAAGAAACACTCAAATAAAACAAATGGTTTTTGAGGACTGAAGGAGATGAATGGACAATAGGAAACATACAGTAACAGTGTTTTTGGATTTCAAAAGGGCGTTTGAAACAATTGACGGATAAATTACTTACAAAATTTAATTGAAAGAATCTGTATTCAAAATTCTAGAAAACTACTCAATTGACAAGTTTAAAAAAAATGAGATCTACATTATCCAGCTCAAAATTATTTCTGTTGGAGTACCACAAGGTAGTAAACTGGGTCCAGTAATATGCATTTTATACATTAATGACATTTGTGATATTTAAGATTATTATAAAATTCAGATATTTGCAAATGTTACATTAATATACATACACATCAGATGACAACATAGACACTGCTTCAAAGACGCTAAATTTTGACTTGACAAAAATCATAAATTGGTAAAATGTAAATGAGCTAAAATTGAATGCTTTTAAAGCAATGTATGCTAATTGGTAAATGCCTAAACGAAAATCATAGGATAAATGGTGAAATAACTGAAAAAGTTGATTCAATTAATTATTTGGGTGGATAGTAAAAAACAAATTACTTCTATATGGCTTCTCATAGTCTTAGTACATATTCAAAAAAATAGTATATAATACAATTATTCTACCGCATTTACTATGTTGTTCAACTATCTTGTTAACTGATAATAAAGCTGTATTCTCAAAATTACAAGTTCTACAAAAGAAAGCTATGAGAGAATAAAAATAAGTACACCAGATTAAAATCTATATTACAAAAGTTGCAGTAAAAATTTCATATCATATTCGGCTATTTTCATATTTAAAATAAAAAACATCTTTTGCCACAATATTTAGAAAATTACATACAATTGAATAATCATTACCATAAATAGGTACTGTCCAAGAAGAAATATAGATTTCCATTTACAAAATTTCACTAGTAACATAACTATCAACTCAATCTTTCAGTAAGGATTACTCGAAATTAATAAACGAAATATGTAATGATATAAAGCAGGGTTGTCCAACTTAATGTGGCCCAAGGGCCACTTAAAAAAAAAATGCAGTTTGGAGGGCCGCATTATAAAATCTTTCTATACAACATTATTGCTGAGTTTTAATAGGTATATACTATACTATATGGTATACAAAAATAGTTTTTCTATTATTTTTATTTATTCAAAAAATATGAAATTACAAAAAAATCAGTGGGACATTTGAGGATGTTGGTTTTCTAATACTAATGCATCAATATTAACATTAATATTTGTTTGTTCATAAACGAAGTAACTGAGTAAGTGACTTATCAGAGAGGGAAATCTATACTTTGACTTGATAAATTTCATGTTGTAAAAGCTGCTTTTGCAAAGATACGTGCTTTCCATCATTGATCCCATTGTAAGTCCTAAGTTTCGCAAGTTGGGGTATCGTTCTCCTGGCAGTAACTTAAAAAAGTCCAAGCCAGTTTCAGTTCTTCCTTGGTAAAAAGAATCTGATTGCAAATCACACAATTCCAATTGAAGGTATGCTCTGCTTACGTTCTCAATAGAAATTGTTAGTGGCTGAATAAACAGTGAAATGTCGTTTTCGATTTTTTTAAAGTCACTAAATCGATATTTGAATTCTTCTGCAATTGTGTCAATGCATTTTATACGAGGTAAATATGAAACTTCCTCAAAAACATCCATTTCTTCGAAATGTTCTTTACAACTTGGAAAAAATGAAAAATCATTTTTTTGTAATGAAGACTTGAAAAGCTTAATTTTATTCTTAAACCCATTTATGTGTCCAAATGAGTTGGCAATATTCTGCTGTTTTTCTTGTAGCTTCAAATTCAATTCGTTAAGGTCAGATGTCATGTCTGTTAAAAATGCAAGATCTGCTAAAAATTGTGCATCATTCCAGTTCCGTAGTGTCGGACTTCACTTCATTTTTAAGGAAAATAGGAATTTCCTTGCGTAGAGCGAAAAATCGTTGCAAACACTTTCCGGCGCTTAACCTACGAACATCGGTGTGAAGTAACAAGTCCCCATAATGTAGCATCCACTTCGGCCAAAAAATCACGAAACTTTCTGTGAGTCAAAGCAACAATATTAGTTATTTTAACAGCAACTTTCATGACATTTATTTGACGTAAAGATTTTCCACATAAGCTCTCTTGGTGAACAATACAATGTATCATAGGACAGTTGATGCTGTTTTGTTTCAATAGTCCTGCAAATCCAATTTCAGTCCCTGTCATAGCTCTGGCGCCATCAGTGACAATACAGGAACATTTATCAAATCCCCCGTAGTCCGACACCAACTTATTCACAGCTTCAAAAATATCTGTACCTTTGGTTGTGTCATGGAGAGGAATAAGGTCAAGCATCTCCACTGCTACACTGAAGTCGTCTTGAATAGTTCGGATAAAAATTACACGCTGGCTAATTTCAGACAGATCAGTGCTTTCATCCAGGCATAGCGAAAAATATTTACATTTTTCAACCACGTCATGCAATTTTTTGAATACATGTTCATTGACTTTAAAGTTGCTGTATACTGAAACGCACTAGCACTAGAACAAAACTGCCTGTCCCGCTTGATTCAACCTTCTTATATACGCGCCCGTGGCTTCTCGAATATTCGGGGATGATCGAGAGATTGGTCCAATTTCCAGTAAATTCGCTGCGGCCTGGTATCGGTCGCCAGTGGCGTCACATGTTATTGTATTTTATTGTTAATGTAAGAATTGTGTATATTCGGTATTTGAGAGTAATTTATACATGTGATGTATACATGACCCGTGAAGCAGGCCGCAAGAAATGAGTTCGCGGGCCGTATGTTGGACAGCCCTGATATAAAGTATACTTGTAATTTGAAGATGTTTAAAAGAAAATTAAAGGAACTTTTCATAGACAGTGAAAATTCTTAGACATGCAAGTTTTGTTTTTCAGAATATTTCTATGTTACGTAATTGTTGTGGTTTTTTAAAAGAATGTAATTTTAGCAATCATATCAAACAAATATGTTCCCAAATATTTAGTCATGGTTAAAAAAATATACAGACCTGGAACGGATTATTTCTGGCCCCTTCAAAGCTTCTCATCAATTTATCACTCATCCATTCTATCTGAGACTTAGCAAATTCTACGACATTGTAGCTGACATTGTTCAGTAAAGCCAGAGAGTATGCCAGTAACCCCGATTCCTTATTCCTCCATAATTGATCCAACATGTGAGCAAGTTCCAATACCCTTCCTGCAGTATCTACAGCTATAAGTACGTTTCCATTGTTGCGCAAAGTTTGCAGAATATTTGCTGAAAACAAAGCAAGGATTAGCGAAAAGTTCTTTGAAGATGTTTATGCTGGATGCTAAAATTAGCGCCATACGAGGGTGGTCTGAAAAGTTTCCGACCTAACAAAGATTCAAGACATTTTTTCTGATTTTTTTTTTCAATAGTACTCGGCGTTTTTCTCTGCAAAATAATTGTTCACGAAGGTGAATGCCTCCTCATTTGACGAAAATATCTGTCCTCCGAGCGCAATTTTTAGATGAGGGAACAAAAAGAAGTCAATTGGGGCTAGATCTGGTGAGTACTGCGAAAGCAGTTCAAACCGTAATTCGTGGATGTTCGCCAAGGCAACTGCTGAGGTGTGAGACGGTGCCTTGGTGAAACAGAATTTTCTTTTTCTGCAAATGTGGAGGTTTTTCCGCGAGCTCTGGCTTCAGCTTGTCAAGTAATGATACGTAATATGCTCCTGCAATTGTTTTCCTTTTTGAATATAATCCATTAAAATAACTCCATGACTATCCCAAAAAACGGTCGCCATCACTTTCGCAGCCGAAAAAACAGTTTTGCTTTTTTTGGAGCCGGTTCCCCCTTTGGAGTCGACTGTTTGGACTGTTTTTTGTTCCGGGCGTATAATATTGTATCCAAGTTCATCTACAGTAATTAATCGGTGCCAAAACTCGGATTTATTGCGCCTACACTGCGCCAACAAAGCGTTTGGAATATTCTTTAGAACACGTTTTTGGTCTAACTTGAGCAAACGCAGCACCCAACGCGCGGACATATTTCTCATGTCTAAATGTTGATTTCAATATGTGACAAACACGTTCTTTTGACGTTCATAACCTCTGCTAAATATCTCACTTTAATTCGGTGGTCGTCTAGCACCAGCTCGATACTGGATTTTGTTCATTTTCACAAAAATACACACATTAACTCACTCAAACGACTGTTACATAATAGCTGCGCGTCCAAAATGGCTGAAGCTTTGGTGAGTAACTATCAGATGAACAACGAAATTTACTAGCTTTTATTTACGAGGTCCGGTTGAGGTCGTAAACTATTCAGACCACCCTCGTATATTCTGAAAGTTCCTCCTAACTTTGCTTTTTGAGCTATGAATATGCCATATTACTGAGAGGGTTAAGTTGTTCGCAAGATCTCAAGACGATTCATTAACAAGTCTCTCTTAAGGGGCCCACATCAATTACAGCAAAATATTTTTCTGTGGAAAAATAATCCACCAGATGCCAAAAAGTGTTTAGGCCTATTACATGCTTATATTAGGTATAATTTTGACCCCTCAGGAAACCCGCCCTCGACACCAGCCATCATCCCCTTGCAGATAGTATATTCACAAGATTTGTCGGAGTTGGAACGAAATCTTTGTTTGTTTGTTTGAGATTTATTTAGCATGATTGCTACAATTACATTCTTCAAAAAACTAAACAATTACATAACATATAGATGTTTAGAAAAAACAAAAATTGCATCTCTAACAATTTTCGCTGTCTATGAAATATTCCTTTAATCTTCTTTTAAACATCTTTAAATTACAAGTAGACTTTATATCATTATTCAATTTATTAAATTCAAGTAATCCTTTCTGAAATATTGATTTGCTAGTTATATTACTAATGCAATTTTTTAAATGAAAATCTATATTACCTCTTGTATAATAATTGTGGTAATGATTATTCAATTCTACGTAGTGTGCTAAATGTTGTGGCAAAAGATAATTTTTTATTTTAAATATAAAAATAAGAACCAAATATATGACATTTTTTATATTCAACCACTGAAATTATGGAAACATAGATTATATTCTGGTGTACTTATTTTTATTCAATATCATTCTCATAGCTTTATTTTGCAGGACTTGTAATTTTGAGAATACAGCATCATTGACAATAGTATAGTAAATGCGGTAGAATAATTGTATTATAAACTATTTTTTTTAATATGTACTATGAGAAGGCCTATAAAAGTAATTTGTTTTTTTGCAATTTTGAAATAATGTATTCATAGTGATCCTCAATCTTTAGTTTACTATCAATATATATACCTAAATATTTAATTGATTCAACATTTTCAATTATTTTTCCATTTATCCTGTGATAGTATTTTCATTTCGGTATTTCCCTATTAGCATACATTTTGTTTTAGAAGTATTCAATTTTATTTACATTTAACCAATTTACGATTTTTGACAAGTCAGAATTTAGCATTTTTAAAGCAGTGTCTATATTTTCAACTGATATGTATATTAATGTATCATCTGCAAATATCTGAAGTTTACAATAATCTAAAATATTACAAATGTCATTAATGTATAAAATAAATAGTAGTGGACCTAGTTTACTACCTTGTGGTACACCTACAGAAATATTTTTTGAGCTTGATAATGTAGATCCAATTTTGTTTTTTTGACTTCTATCAATTAAGTAGCTTTGTAGAATTTTGAATACAGATCCTTTAAATCCGTTGTGATACAATTTTGTAAGTAATTTATCCCTGTCAATAGTCTCAAACGTCCTTTTGAAGTCCAAAAACACTTTTACTGTATGTTTCCTATTTTCCATACATCTCTTCCAGTCCTCTAAAACCATTTATTTGTATTCCCGTTTCAGTTGAGTGTTTCTTCCTGAATCCAGCTTGAAATTTGGTTAAAATTTCATTTCGCTCAATCAATTCAATGATCTGTTCGTAAATAATTTCTTTAAAGACTTTTTCAACATCTGGCAGAACATTTAGTGACATGTTCCCATATTCGTATTTTTTACAAGTTTTTTTTTATTTTTTACATGTTTGTTAGTATGTATGTAAGTATGAATGCGTGGGACAAATATTTTCAACTGAATTTTGAACTAGAAGACTTTAACCATTTGAGCCGAAATGTTGTACGCACATTTGCTGCCGCCATGTTGTGTGCAATATGACAGATGCTACAAAATGGTGATTCATCATTTCCATAGTAACCTCTATGATACACGTATCAAATGAAAGTGCTTGAAGAGAGAAACACAATAAGCAAAGTGACGTCATGCTAAATGAAATATGACGGCCGCCACAAAATGGCGATTTACATTTTTCATAGTCACCCCTATGATATTGGTATCCAATGAAAGGGCTTGATGAGAAAAACGCAATAAATAACAAACTGATGTCACTGTAAATTCATTATGCGACTACCCCAAGATGGCGTTTGTAGACATAGTCACCCTATGATATTATTATCAAATTAAAGGGCTTTTTGAGAGAAACATAACAAGCAACGTGACATCATTCTGAATCCAATATAAGGGCAACCACAATACTTTTTTAAAAACAAACTCCGATTTAGCTATTGGTAAACTGAATTAAAAACTAAACAACAAAATCCGATTGAAAATGTAAGATAATGAAGCTTTACCTCAAGTTTTCAAATAAAAATCTGTTACGTTTTGATAGCACAATCTTAAAAAGTGTATAACCCGCTTTAATTTGGAAACTTAAAATGAAAGAGCTTCATTATCGTTTAAATGGTGGCAGGAAGTTGGTACCCCTTTTTGTAGCACCCTTGATTATTTTCAGAGTTCTGAACGTCTCGTACTTTCTAATAGTTTTTTTTTGCGGAAGTTTTGAAAAAATGTTTTGGGGGTACCAACTTCACGCCGCACCCATTTTACGTAAATCGTGACTTCTGATCTGTGAATTTTCAAGGTAGTGAATAGATTTATAGTTCTCAATAGTTTTTACAAAATTTCCAAAATAAAGAAGGAATCGTCATCAACCATCCACGAGACAATTCACTAACTCACTAGCATGTCATTATCGCCAGAAAATTCGACAAGTACACGGCACTCCAGCACAGTAAGCCTCATCCAACCAGTGATGTTCCATAAATCTCAAACACTGAAATTGGGGATTCTATGAGAAAAAACTGCTCTTGGTTCGGGAAAATGTGGAGAAATACCTCCGAAATACAAAAAATTCCCACAAAAGTGATAAATCGCAGAGCTCTAGCACAGCATCCCCCTTTGATTCCTCTAGCATAATACTCAGTACGATTTCAGAAGCAGGACTCGGGGTGCTATTGGAAAAAAGCTAGCCTTGGTTGGAAAAAACGACCAGAAATAACTTCTAAGCTACAAAAATTCACATTAAAGTGAAAAAACGTGATCTAACGCAGCACTTCCCTCAAATATCTTTAGCATAATATTCTGTACAATTTCAAAAGCAGAACTCGATGGTGCTATTAGAAAAAACTACCGTTGGTTAGGGAAAATGTGGAAAAATTCCTCTGAAATAGAATACCTCCGAATTTTTCGACATTCGAAGGTATTTCTCGACATCTTCCCAACCCAGGGTAGTTTTTTCAAATGGCACCCCCAAGTTCTGCTTGTGAAATTGTACAGAATATTATGCTAAAGATATTTAAAGGAGGTGCTGCGTTAGAACAATGCGTTTTTACCCTTTTATGTGAATTTTTGTAGTTTCGAAGGTATTTCTCGTCGTTTTTCCCAACCAAGGGTAGTTTTTCTAATGTCACCGCCGAGTTCTGCTTTTGAAATTGTGCAAAATATTATGCTGAAGATATATGAGGGGGGTGCTACGCTGGAACTCTTCGTTTTTTCATTTTTATGAGAATTTTTGAAGTTTCCAACGCATTTCTCGTCGTTTTTCGCAACCAAGGTTAATTTTTTCTAAAGGCACCCCCGAGTTCTGCATTTGAAATTATACTTAGAACTATGCTCGAGATATCTAAAGGAGGTACTGTGCTGGAACTCTGCCTTATTTCAGTTATGTGGGAATTTTTAGACATTAGAAGGTATTTCTCGACACTTTCCCAACCAAGTGTAGTTTTTTTCTTATCGCACCCCCGAGTTCTGCTTTTGATATTGTACAGAATATTACGCTAGAGATATTTGAGGGGGTGCTGCGTTAGAATTCCGCGTCTTTTCACTTTTACGTGAATTTTTATACTTTCGAAGGTATTTCTCGTCGTTTTTCGCAACCAAGGGTAGTTTTTTCTAATAGCACCCCCGAGTTCTGCTTTTGAAACTGTACTGGGTATTACGCTAGAGGTATCTAAAGGGCGTACTGTGCTAGAGCTCTGCGATTTGTGGGAATTTTTGGTATTTCGGAGGTATTTCTCCACATTTTCCCCAACCAAGGGTAATTTTTTCTCATAGAATCCCCAACTTGGCTCAAAGATGGTGTATGCAGCAGCGAATTATTTGGAGCGGATTTACAGTATTTAGAAGAGATCGTGAGAGTTCATGTTCACAAAAAAGTGATGGTGGTGGTGTGTTAATCGAGGTAAAAAATGTCTTCAACTCAAAACGCTGTTATGAACTCGAATCTGATGCTGAAGATCTTTGGGTATCAATGGAACATATCAACGGTACCAAAATTATTTATAAGCTGTATATATTTACCACCTAAGGATAGCATTTCATATGCCTCAGTTGTAAGCAAATTATACCAGAATGAAGGTTTTTTTCGACAAAATACGGTGTTGTTGGTTGGTGACTTTAATCTTCGAAGTGTCAATTGGCAACCAGTACTTAATGAACCATTTATGGAGCCACTTGATGTTGAAGAGAAAACGAGTGCCTTACTTGACATATTGTCGTATCTACAGTTAATGCAATTTAATAAAATTTACAATTCAAATAACCTTTTATTAGACTTGATACTTAGTAACGAATGTTCAATATATATTTCGAATTCGGTTGATATATTGGTTCCTGAGGATAATCACCATCCTGCAATTACATTTTAAGCATGTTTTACTTAAGCCATTAATGCACCAGAGCCGATGCCTTTACAACTTTAATAAAGCTGACTATACTTCCATAAATAATACTCTTTTAGACATAGAATGGGAAAAATTATTTAGTACCAAATCTGTAGATGAAGCTGTAGCCATATTCTATAACATACTCAATGAAACTATTCACAAATTTACACCAACATATAAAATTCGAGGAAATTACCCAATATACTTTAAACTTGAAACAATACAAACAGTTAAGAGAAAAACTAAGTATCATAGGCTATACAAACGTTTTAATGATCCATACTCATACCAGATATTCTGTGACCTTAGAACCAAATCAAAAATCTTAATTAAGGAAAACCTGGATGAATACATAACAATGATGGAAAACTATATTGAACGACAGCCGACACTTCTAGAAATACGTTTCAAGTAAGAAAAAATGTCATGTCTCTATACCTAGTGCTATAAATCATTCAAACTATGAAGTTAAAACGGGGTGTGTAATTTCTTTGCAAGTGTATATGTTAAATCTAAACATTTTTACTTAAACAAGGATGCTAGTCCTATTGATGTTACCTTCATATCCATTGAAAAAAATTATCAACAAATAGTGTCCTTAGAAATAAAAAAATCAGTAGGCTCTGACGGCATACCTCCTGTATTTATAAAAAACTGTTCCGCTAGCTTACGTTTACCACTTCACCTAATTTTCAATCGATCACTAAACTTTGTATTTTCTCAAAAATTTTGAAATCTGATTTATGATGCTATCTTAAACATTACAAAAAATATCATTACGGAACACCAGCATGGATTTTTCACTAAAAGATCTGTAGAGACGAATTTGATGAGTATTATGCCTCTCACGCAATAGATGAGAAACTGCAGGTGGATGTTATTTATACCGACTCCAGCAGGGTTTTTGACAAGATTGATCATTCTATCTTGATGGAGAGACTTGCCGAGGTGGGTGTAGATGGTCCATTATGGCAATGGCTAGCATCGTATATAAGTAATCAGAAACAAGTGGTGACTATCAATGGGTATCGTTTGGAGACATTCTTAGTAACTTCAGGCGTACCACAAGGTAGTCTCTTAGGACCATTGTTAATTAACATATACATGAACAACCTTACTTCTGTTTTTCATTTCAGTAAATATTTGTTATATGCTGATGATCTAAAGATATTTACTATTGTTAGAAATGTAAATGACGGTGTAAAACTTCAAAGTGATTTGGAATCTCTGCAAAAGTATCTTCCTGAATTTAACAAAATGTCATTACATGAGGCTTACTAGAAACATAGCGAATACTATAGATTTCAGATATAAGATAGGGATGGCAGAACTGGAAAAGCTTCATGTAGTAAAAGACCTAGGGCTATACATTGATGAGAAACTCTCATTCATCACTCACGTAGAGCACATCGTAAATGATGCAAATAGAACACTAGGGTTTATAAACAGGACATGCAGAGAATTTATGAGCCCAAAAACACTTCTCTAAAAAAAAATATTAATATTAAAGTATTCAATAATGTAATATATGTATATGTATACGATATTTTATGTAAGTTTAGTTTTAGTTCACTGAGGGTGTGTGTTGGGTTTACCTGTTAACACCCCAAACTGTATATAAATAAATAGATAAACTTCAGTGTTTGAAAATTGTTGAACATCATTAGTTGCATCAATGTGTGAGGCTTACTGTGCTGGAGTGGTGAATTTTCTGGTGATAAAAGTGACGCGCTAGTGAATTGTCTCGTGGATGGTTGAATCTTACTTTTTTTCATTTTGGAAATTTTGCAGAACTCTTGCTAAAAACTATTGAGAAGATCTTTTCACTACCTTGAGAATCCACAGCGCAGAACCCACGTTTTACGTAAAAGGGGTGCGGCGTGAAGTTAGCACCCCCGAAACTTTTCCAAAATTCCGCAAAAAAAAAACTGCAGAACTATTGTCGCACCCCCCTGAGAACTGTAGAACTATTCGAAAGTGGTTTAGAACTTTGAAAATAATTACGGGTGCTGCAAAAAGGGGTGCCAACTTCCGGCGGATCGTTTAAATATCTCCAATAGGAAAAAATATTTTTTCACTTTTTCAACAAATAAATAAAAGATCAAAGATTGTTTTCAATTTTATATATTGTTCATGGCCAAAATCAAAGTATGCTGTTGTCAGAAACCCTTCAAAAAGGTTTGCTTAGCAAATGTCCATGACAATTACAGCATCTGTGATACAGAGAAATTTCTGCTCGCCCGTTTATCACTATCAAGATTCAATTTGTTATTTTACGGTTTTGTATGACTGTTTATTTTGCTTGCTATTTCAATATTTCCATACTGGCTATTTGAATCTAAATGGAAACCCTTACATTTCTGCAGGTTGCCCTAATGCACTGTGGCTATGCTAAATGCTAAAATCTCACAATCCATGGAAGGGATTGATGGTCAAGGACAAGGGCAGGTTTAAGGATGGTGGTAAAACCTAAGACAAATAAGTCAATATCATATATGTAGAAAAAACAATTTACATACTCATAAGTTTTTCATCTCTGGCCCTTCTTCTAGCCTGCTGGTAATTTGCATTAAACGCATCTGTAATTAAGAGAGATGGCCTTTGAAGTTTTTCAAGTTCACATCCATTCAAATGCCTTTCTTTCTTGTGATTGAAATCATTGGCATAAATGATGTCCTCTTCACCAAGTTTCATTATTTTCCAAATGGTTCCACCAATCATGTGGCCACCAGGAAGGGGTGTCACCACCAGTCCATAGCCTTTACCTGATGAAGCAAAAGGAAAGGAGAAATGTTAATGTGAATCCTTAGTTTCATTTTATTCGATGTAAAGTTGACAATCGAAGGACTGGGTGGATGAATGCATTATGTTAAATGGTTACGAAGCAACATGCTATGTGCCAATGCAGCATGATAACTTGTTTCATATTGCTGTGGTGGTATTTCTGGGATATTGACTCAATTTTGGTCAAACATTAAGAAAAAAATACTCAAATCATCCTAAATGTCCCGATTACCCAAAACTAACAGTTTGTATCACCCACTTGCTTTATCAATTATTTTTAAACAATACAAAGACAATTCATTGGATTTCAGTATTTTTGAATATGTACTCCCACTTGTTTTGCATATAATGTTAAGAAAATAAACTTTGAACTTCCTGAAACTTAAAGGGAATTTCTCAAGGGTCAATATTTCTGGAACCAGACATCACATTTTTTTATTTCCATTTTGATGTCAATTCGGAAAAGCCTTATCACCTAATTCAAGTAATCACTGCTTTGGTTTTGATATGATTTCCAAAATGATATGGAATCTATAACAGAAAATATAGTAGATTTGAAAGCAAAAACCACATATACACATATATAGTTCAGACTACAATACTACTTGTTTCTGGATAGCTTATAAGATTAATTTCTATTTCAACCTGTCTATATATACTTATTACACATAACAAACAAATTTTCTGTGCTTACCTTTCAAGGGCACTGTCTGATTATACTTTAACTGGATAATTTTCTCAAATGTGGTATCAACATCATCCAATGAGAATATACAAAACTCTTTCATATTATACTGCGATTGATACAAGTCATACATAAACATTTGACCCATTTTGTACACTGGAATAGTGGCATAAATGGGACAATTTAATCCTAACTTTCCTACAACATATGGTAGTGCTCCTAGATGTGTAACATCCGGGTATGATAGCAAAACTGCATCAATTGTATGCACATGTCTGAAAGAGAACGAAATGTGTTACTTTGTTAAGCATTACCTTATTAATAAATGTATTGTGTAAGCAAGTACCATTACATAAAAAGAAAAGCGGAAGAACTGTGTTTTATCTGAACTGTATAAAAATACTTTATATTAACAAATGAATCATCCTATCAATTGAAGGCAGCAGCAGTGGCCGCAGTAGTGTCGCCTGATCAGTCGCCATGCGCTGCGCGGGTTCGAATCCCGTCCCAATAGAAATTTTTCTCTTAGCTATGGATGTTGTGATTGTCCGTAGGTGGTAGATGGTCTCTGACTATCGCATGCAGAGGTACCACCTGGCGGATCTCGTAGGCGGGGCCAGAATATATGCATGTTGCATGCACACGTGTTCCCTTGCCAGAGTCTGTGTGCTATTTCCCCTTTCCCCTGAAATCCCCCTATAGCCCCAAGGTACTCCATGGGTGTTTAGCCCTTAGGCCTGCGTGGTGATTGGAGTATAAAAAAAAAAGACTAAGGGACTAGAACTAACTTCTACTTCATGTAGCTGCGATTAGGTTTGTGGTTTGTGATGATATAAGGTAGTCGAAAATTTGAGATATTTTATGCTTTATGTATCGAGGGTTGATATTTGTAAAGTGCCACTGGTGTTAACATGCCAAGGACATAAACATATATTAAACCAAAGATAACATACTATATGTTAAATCCAAAATGCTGCTCGATTACATGCGGACCGAATAAATGCTGTCCGTCTGCAATACGCCGTGGCCGTAGCGTTACTCATAGAAGCCCGTGATGCACATACGAGGTGAGCGCGGTAATTATATATACTCTATCTATGCCTATGAGTCTTATGCTATTGTGGTATTGCATTAACTGGTTCTGCAGAGTTTGTAGGTTCGTATCCAAAGCTAGTCGTACACCTCAACTCATAACAAACAGGCCTGTCATATATTTTTTTTTTCTTGAAAACCTGCAGATGTGCGTCGATGTGCTTCTGAGGGTTTAAAGTACACAACAGCAGCGGTGGCCGCAGTAGTAAACTCTGCGGTCGCCGTACGCTGTGCGAGTTCGAGTCCCGTCCCAGGAGAAATTTTTTTCTGACTGTCGAACGCGGAGGTACCACCCGGCGGATCTCGTAGGCGAAGCGAAGTCCATGTGACGTTCCCCCTTTCCCATGTATCCCCCTATAGCCCCACGGTACCCAATGGGTGCTTAGGCCCTAGGCCTTCCTGCTAGTTGGAGTATAAAAAAAAACAAGAGCTATTATAATCAGTTATCGTAATGTCATTACAAACGGTCTTACACCCCAGCTCCAAAGAAAGAAGTCTGTCGGGTGCGCGATAGTCACTGCAATTTAGGAAAAAAATTTTTTCGTGAACCTGCAGATGTGCGTCGATGTGCTTTTCAGGGTTTAATGTACACAACAGTTGTTGATAAGCATTATGTCAATTTGAAGTTAGGAGGCACTAGGGTTATTTTACTGCATATAATGATGCCCATGGGCTAACAAGCAGGATGTATTCATAAAATATAATTTACTGTGGAGGAGGAAGCAGATAAATGTAAATATTTGGTATTTGGTTTCAATTACTAATAAATAGAAATCTTTCTTGAAAAGACTTAAATCATTTTAATCAGTGAAGGGTGGAACATTGTGACTTCGTTTTTACCTTTTTATCTCCTTTATAAATTCCATGTTGAATTTTTCGTCCCAACCACAATCCAGCAGTATCCTAACATCGTCTATTTGTAGGATGTAGCAAGGTGGAGACTCATCCATGGCCCCGCTCAAAGCTTGCAATTTTATAATTGAAGTCATACTGTAATTGCTCGTGAAAGATACGTGAATGTGATAAAACGGTATGAGAAAACAATTATAAATATAACTAAATGTTCATCATAACAAACGGTGAACTTAAAAACTGAGTAAAAATCTTCACTTGAGGTTTGAGGTTAGCTTTTTTACCCGACAACACAACAACTAATGGCAGTTGACAGGAATGACACACGATCAGTCACTCGTTACGTAGTTGCCAGATCTTACCTTATGTAATCAATTTTGATACACGGACTCGCAGAACTCAATCCAAAGCCCGCAGGAGCTGTGTGCATTGGCCCCTTTGCGACTTGCGACGCCAGTGCTATTTTTTGTTTGTTACTCATAAAATACATCTTTGTGACCATAGCTAAAAATTACAGGATTTCCTGAAAGTTAGGGCTTTCGCTTTAGCAGTAGCGAAAAAGTAAGACAAATGTAAAAGTACTCACCCTCCATTTACAGAGATATCAAGTATGACCTTGTCACTTATAAGTGATCTTCGAAGTTGTCGATGTTGTTAAAACATTTCGTAAAAGGTATTGTAAACCGTCCAGCCGATTCGAAAAAATAAAACGTCCAATGACCATGCTATTTAACACCACAGTCCAAACTTTCATAGAAGATGTTTGTTCAAATTTGACTGGCGAACTACGTGAGGATCGTTCAATGACCAAACATAAGTATTTCGGAAGTTATTCACTCCGTTATGCGTTAAGGTTGATTTTTTCGTGATTAATATGGACTTCAATCCCGTATTATTTTCTTGAACGTACAACAACTCACAAAAACCCACTCCTGCAAGAAAATCCTCAGCTTGTACAAAAGAGTTCAATTTATCATCACGCAGCGTTTGCCACACTTTAGTCTTGGAGACTTGCACTTGTCTAGCCACTACCCTTGCACTTGTTGAACTATTCTCTTCTACAAAATTAAAAACTCCTTTCTCAGATTGCACCTTTCAGGATTGTCAAGGTCACCCACTGTGCCCTCCTCGAAATTGCTGCTAATGACCTCTTTGTACAAGGTAAGCAAATCTACGGGGTCCTGAATAATAACATCTGGGAAAGCGATCTGCGTACGCTCTCAAAGCCTCGGTAGCATTTTGAAGACACTCACCGTAAATTAAAATCATGTCAGCAAGTTCAATATTGCTGTAAGAGTATGGAATTTGTTTTTTTTTCGAATCGATTCGTAAATAAATGTTTTGTTTACCTACGCTGCCGAACCTGGGTTGAGTACTGACGTGCGTCGTGCCTTCTCACTTTTGATGTGATGGACATACAGAAGCGGATTAGGTTTGGGTTAGGTTTGATTGATTTTTCGGTGCCTATACTATCTTGATTATCCTATGATGTGTATGCTACTATAAGGAGAACCGCTGATTTTTTTCAAGATCTATACGCCATGTAAAGGATACTCCCACCTTCGCGGCTGGTTATAGCCACTTGCTGTGGTACTTCAAGCCCAAAGGATCGTGCGGAGAAAAAAGGAGGAAAGTGGATAGGATAGGTAACGCAAGCGATACGTATTTCTGCTGGTTGGCTTTATCACGCCCGAAATGAATGCACATATGCAACTGTGGTTAGATTTCTCCTTAAAAATCCGAGGTTTTCTAGCCAACTTATACTACAATGTGTAGGTTGACTCTTGTGGACTTCGTGTGCTATTTTTTCCTCTCCATCTTCGTTTCCTCAGGTTACACCCGTATCCGGATGTGTGAGCTCGAATCCACTGTCCTCCTTTTTGCGGATTTTGTCCATTATTTTCCTACTTTTTGTTATATACCTTCCTCGGCACGATCATGTTCTATTTTATATATATATATATATATATATATATAATAAATTGCAAAGCAATATACTTGAAATAGTTCATTTCGCGTTTGCTCGCTATGAGCGTCACCAACAGGGTCATCTGTGGAGGTATGACTCAACAACAAGTTTAATGACCATGTTGCAAATGTGACAGAGAAAATTGGTTGAGTAGCAAGTAACAAGATCGCATCTGGATGATTGTGTGTATTGGTCTACGTGTTATTTTCGTTGTCCTTTTTGAAGAGAGGTTATGTTCATAGTTATAAATTACGATTTTCCCCCGTTTTTTGCATTTTAAGAAGCATTGCGGGAAATCACCGCGTTGTGTGTGATTAAGCCACTTCACAAAAAATTTAGAATGACGTATCACACACATTTTCGCAGTACCTCACTTCTAAGCGCTGACTTGTATTTTCTATTTGATATAGCAAAAAAATAATGTAAAATATAATAACTTTTTCACATTTCATAAATATTACTATCTGTGGCATATTTTCTCACCTGTTGGTTGTACTATATTTCACCAGCCAGCGATTTTCTTTCCTTATCTCTCTCATTTCTGAAAACTAATAAATTTTTCTACGTAATTTCCAGGATGAATGAAAAAAAGTAAATGCACAACTAATTTCTAGCTTTGCATACATCTAAAGTAAGTGTATTTGAGACAAGAAACCAACGGAAATATCATCAACACAGATTATTAGCACACAAATCCTCACTATGCACCTATGCACTGCCGTTTCCTTCCAGCTATGGTATACAACATACAGCTTAGACCTCCAATAATGCCATTTCTGAATCAGAGCAAAACATTGATAGCTGAAGTGTCATGACTTTTAGGCAACACGATATTCATCTACAGAATGAGAGCACATCAAGTGTACAACTGCTAGATCTAAGTTGATATCTTGTATAAAAACTTACATAATGTCACAAAAAAAACGTTACATAATGTCACTTTTCAAGATACGTAATACCCCTGCCCGCCTATAAAATATGTGTATAGCACACGTATCTTGACTTTTAGGTAACACACACAGCTACTACGAGTGAATATGAAGTGAAAACACTGAAAACCCATTAACTTTATATGCAGCAACACTGCCTTTATGACTAATTAACTAAAAATATGATTGATATTCGTGTCATTCATGACAACTTGTGACTGTCAAGCACATTAACATCAAATCCAAGCGAATAACCAAAATTTCTGTGTTATGTGTCGCGGTTATAATATGGTTCAAGATGACACACGGGTTGATGACGTCAGTTACACGAATCGCTTGAACGCGTTGGTTTTAACCGCGGTTTTGTTGCAAGTTGTTTATTTTAGAAAAGCGTGTATATAATCTCTGATTATTTTTATTATCACTTAATAATCGGTGCTTTTTTGTCTACAACTGTATATGGAAAGTTTAAATAAGAAACCTTTCATAATATTCATGAGAGAAATGTTTTTTTCAGATTTTCTTTTTAGTGATGGAACCATGGCTTTGTGGCTATGATAACTTTCAATTCTCTAAATTTTTCCGCATGTCAAAGAAAACATTTATTGATTCAGCAGAAATGATGAAAAAAGAAATAGCAAAACCGTATACAGGTGGATATCATCTAGTGAGTTTATATGGCCATATTTTAATATTCTTGTGGTATATGGCTACACAAGATACTTTGTTAAGCATAGGAACTAGATTTAACGTGACCCCAACAACAGTAATGAGTATAACTAATAAGGTGCTCCACTTTATGGTAAAACTGAAGTCAGCCTGTATCATTTTTCTCAAAAATGAAGCTGAAGTACAATAACAATATCCAATACCCGGCAAAATTCTAACTTGTCACATTTCAAATAATAACCAGAAATATAAAACTACTCTTGAGTTGGGTAAATACCACAATTTTGCGGTGATAACTATGACATATAACAGCTGATTCGTGACGTCACGGATCTTATAACCAAACTGATAACTACACTCGCTTGAACGGATTGGTAAATACCAACCCAAAATGGTAAATACCATTTCCATTTGGTTATCCGCTTGAATTTGATTTAAGAGTAGTCATTGCGGCTTGACGGCAACATTATATTTATCATATTCTGATGGTCCTCCGGTTGAAACTAACTACCCCTTTGGGTCAAACCTGACATTGAAAAACGCTTTTTAATAGTTAATTTCTGGTTAGCAATCAACTTGCGGTTAACTTGTGACTAAAAAACCGGCCCATACTGTGGGCTCTCATTGACGTTTTACCCATTTGAGTAAGACGTCAACGGTGGCTCTGATGTGTTGTAGCATCTGCTTTACAGATGGCACTTGTAGAGGCCATTCATTGCTTTTATGGCCTAAGCTGTATGTTCTCTACATTATTGCATGCAAGACGGTGGTTATGCAATTTATCCAAAGATGGCATTCGCAGTGAGTATGGGCCAGGGCCAGGGACTACCTAGTACACCAGTGACGAGTGGTGACAAGGGTAGATTGCAGATTTAGGAAGCATGTTCGTCTCGGGTGGGGGGTTACCGGCTGCATGCTAAGGTAGGGTGGCGCACACGTCTCAAGATTCAAATCTAATAATGTAATTTTTCATCAGATCGCTATCATAGCGATATTTTACAAAATACATTCAATTCGACCATGTTGAGATGTTCTGGCAACATTGGGAGGATATGACAGTTCCTTAGACACTTGACAATTTTGACAGTGACACATGTAATCAAATTGGAATTGGAAGGCAGCTGGAAGGAGAAAAAGCAAGTGGCCAAGTGGTGCTTTTGGATTTCGTTTTTTTACAAACATACGAGCCCGAAATACCTGGAATAAAAGCTGTAGTTCATCAGTCTAGTACATTCTCTCAAAATCTAGGATATTGGTATGTGTATTGTAAATTGTGTATGCTGATAACTTCAATATTGTGGTTTTTCAGTGACTTCAACTTAACCTATAAAAGAACGCTGCGAAAATGCCCCTTTCCTGTAGGTTTTATAAGGAAAAGTACCCGGAGGTAGAAGATGTAGTGATGGTAAATGTACGAGCAATAGCTGAAATGGGGGCATACGTCCATCTACTAGAATACAACAATATTGAAGGAATGATTCTGCTCTCTGAACTGTCGAGAAGGCGTATTCGATCCATCAACAAACTGATCAGAGTAGGAAAAACGGAGCCTGTTGTAGTAATAAGGGTTGATAAAGAAAAGGGATATATTGATTTATCGAAACGCCGAGTAAGTGCCGAGGATGTTGAAAAGTGCACAGAACGATTTGCAAAAGCGAAAGCTGTTAATTCTATTCTCAGACATGTTGCAGAATTGTTGAAATATGAATCTGACGAACAGTTAGAAGAACTGTATCAAAAGACTGCCTGGCACTTTGAAGAGAAGTACAAGAAGAACAAAGCTAGTGCATATGATTTTTTCAAGCAGGCAGTATTGTAAGTATGTCATACTTCATAAGTACTTTGATTATTATCCAGGCTACAAGATATTGTAGTATATGATTTTTGGCCGATATAATAGCTCCTAATATTCAAAATCAATATTTAGTTATGAGTTTATTCTATATACACACTGTAAAATAGTGCAACTGATCTACAAATTTATATGTATCTAGGATGATTTACAGACAAAAATTTATTTATTTATTTAGAGTACAAAGTAATTTGGTCTGTTTTTACCAGACTGTGCTAGTGGTCATGAATCTTCTATAGCAACATCTGATTGCGATTATATGAGAGATAGCTGTGAATTATATATGGTGCATATTGCTTTGAGTTTTATGGTGTTAAAAATGTAGAATTTTGTCGCAAATAAGGATCATTTGCAGGAAGTTTTATTTATCTGTTTCAATTGATTGGAAAGTGCAAGCATAGAATCTAGGTACCTTATGAATTTGAGCCAAGAGATTTTGAAAGGCAACTTTTCATTAGCTAGTAGCTACCTCAAAGGCATAAAAGAAAGGGGTTTTTGCATCAGATTACTTCAAATAAGTGCATTCTTTACACTAAAAAATGTACCAAATTAATTTGCACTTCCAGTATTATAACAAAGGATAGTTAAGTTTTAGAGGCACCTAAGTAACTTCAACACTTGCTCATCAACAAACAAATATATTTCAAATAATATCAAAATTTGAAAACATTTAAATAAACAAAATATCATTATAGTACAAAAGTTTCAAATCAAGGTTAATTTGATTCCTGTATACCTATTAAGTATTTTAATAAAATCTTCGTCAAAAATGTATTGATTTTGTAAATTTCTTACTGTTTGTGGTATTCCTCATTTCAATTGGTAATGTAAATTTTTCTGTAAAGTAATTCAAAAAAATTGGTGGGTTATATCCCTATTATATCTTGGAGTGCCAAGCACCAATCAGAATAATTCAAAATTAAGTTAGTATGTTACTGAAAATATAAGAAATTGACAACTTCCAGAGTTCTGTGCTTGAATCATGAGATAAATAATAATAATAATGTTTTTTGTCCAAACTATAAGGGGCCGTTCAAGTATTACGTAAGCAGATTTATTACAGTTATTTATCCCCCCATCCCCCTTGTTAGCAAAAGTAAGCAAAGCTCTTACCCCCTCCCCCCATGCTTACGTAAACATTTGTCAATTAATGTATTGTTTTTTTTTTAATATTATAATTATAACGTTATAATTATAATTTGAAAAATAAGAAAATAGATTTAGGATACAGATTATATTTTACTGATACGGTATTCAACATAGAGTAAAGGACAAAAATATTATATCTTACTAACATAACAAACTTATTTTAAATTTTTGGTACATATATTGAAATCAAGTCTTCAGTCCATGAAACCTGAATCCATGATTCTAAGTTTTCGATGACATTGGATTGCTTTGATTGCTGCTCAGTGTTGTGAGTTTGCATCATGGTGCTCTAAATTTTGAATAATGCACATCAGTTCATTAGCACGACGAGCAGCGACTCTTACATGTCTAACTTTCCTATCAGTGTGCGTGTTTACTTTTTTATGGATATTTTCGATGTGACGATTTAGTGACTTGACGGAAGCATGATAAAGACCACACGTTTTGCATGTTCGACTTGATAGCCTCAATTTTACCGTCGGACAAAAATAGTCGTAAAGCATTTGCAGGAAATCTTTGAGTGAAACACTTAAGCGTAGAGCTAAATTGACTGGAAGATTAAGAAATTGCTCTCCTTCATCCAAAACCAAGTCATCAACTGTTTGTTTTACTTTTACAGGTGGTTGAAGAAACCTATTGTCTAGTAATCAAAATAGGCCACTTCTTGGACAACAGCATTCTGTATTTCTACATTTTACAATTTGAAGCAAGTATTGGCTCTCACGCACATGTTCTGAATACCATTTAATGTCTGGAACATCAGGAAGATCTTGTTCACCTGCCCCAACATATTTTGCATTAACATTATAGCCATCAATTTCCATTGAACTCCATACTTCAGCTAATACACTTCCTGCAAATTCAAAATTAGATCTTTCTAAATGTTTATCAATTGTAACGCAATGTTCATCCAAATGAGACCCAAAATGGTCATGAGGCAATATTCAACCAACCAGTTTCCAACTAACAGGAGCCATTCTGCGCTCTACTCTGTTATACGCACTTCTTCCAGGAGCATTGGTAGCTAAAAACAATGCATCGAGATCATGTCGCTTAAAGTGTTGTATAGCAAACCCTATGACTTTTTGATAACGTGGATTTTCATCTGGCCCTCCATCAACAGTCATGATTACCACTGGTTTTACTAGTCCATGGTTAGTTTTAGCTAATGGTCGAAACTCTTCAAGTTCGAGAAGCTTCTCGAAATCCTGAGCATGAGTATTAGCAGTAGATGAACTATGCTTTCCACTTCGAATAGCGATGTATGTTGGTCCAGAATATCCAATGGCCTGCGGTTGTCCTAGCATATTGGAAGTGATTTTGATACCAGCATAAACAGATGGTATTAATTTATGATGCTCAGCTATTACTCAATCGTGATCAGGCACTTTGATTCTATATTCCATGTGCATTAGAAGAGGTGCTTGCTTATTTGCCGCAGTTACGCCAATAGGGACTCGAGCTTTATCATCTTGAGATATGAAAAATACTTGATCTGGCCCAAGTATGGATGCTATGATCTCTAAATAATGGATTGATGTTTCAGCAAACTTGCTATCTAAGTGGCTCTTGTGGTGTTCAGTTTGAGCCCGAATGAGCTTAACAGGGACTGTCGATACATGTCTTCATCCCTCTGCAGAATTAGATTTTCTGGGAATCAAACGAAGATATGTCCCACTGCGACTAATGTCAAATCCTATTTTACGTAATTCTTGTGGGAGTTCATCAAGAGTTTTTACGCTGCGAATTGATTCCGTTCGTCTTCTATCATCTGCTGCACTCCCAAATAAAGCTATATCCGCGATTGTTTTCAATAGTGAATGTTGATTGCTTTCAAGATTAGAACGTCCCAGTGAATCACTCAGAGATAGTCTTTTTTTTATTTCTGGATTTTCATGACAAATATCATCTAACTTTCTTTTCATACCATCCCTGTGTTTCTTCTGGGCAACTGCGTTTTGAACCTTCCTGTTTAAAGACTGTTTTGCTGTTTTTATTTCCTCGCGCAACTTAATGATCTGTTCATCAACTTCAGCATGGCTTGGCGTAGTATCTCTGGCAGAATACAAAGCATTCAGATTTTTTTCGAGTAGAGCAATCTTATTTTTCATAGCTTCCTGAGAAGGTTTTGCTCTCTGTTTATCTGTATTTTCATATCTTTTTTAATATTTGAAGCTGACTGTATAATTTGTGTTTTTCCTGCAGGTTTACAGGTTGCCTAAAAATAAAAACTGTCTATAGCTTCTGTTAAAGATTCTCTTATTAAGCTTAAATACAAAGTATGGCAATATATATATGGTAAATACAAAATCCCTATGGCTTTAAATCTAATATGTTTAAACGAGCAATTCGTTCCGGTCACAAAATACAGGGTGTTAGTTTTCTATATAGATGTATAAAACTAACATCCTGTACTTTGTGACCAATTGACGGAATCAATCATAAGAAATAAATCTATAATATAATGAATATTACATCTCTACTTTGAGATAGGCCATATTTTCTAATCAGTAAAGAGAAACTTTTGTCGATTTCTAATATTTCTAGTACTCATAGGTACCTAAAATGATTTCGTCACTCACCTTAGAAAAAAAATTTAGTAGATTGGATTTATTCTTAGTCGCCGCTTGAAATTGCAATTTGTAACTTCGTTAACCAACTTTTGTACATTTTGTACTTTCGTACTTGTATGAGATTTTTTAAAACTTTCAAACAACTTTTGGTATAACTTGGATTTGTCTATGTGAAACGACATCTTATTTAAACATTAAACTTTGGCTAATGGAATCAATGGTAACATAAATGTTAACTTGCTTTACTATGCTTACAATACGTCTACTCGCTATAGTATCCAAACGAAACAATACACTGATAGAGGAAAGTTAGACAAGTGAACATCGCGCGGTAATTCCCCTACTCGGTTCTAAAGCGAGTAGGGGAATTACCACGCGCTGTTCACTAAACGTATGCATTATTAATCATCATCTAGACGCCCCCATGTCATCCAAAATAAGCAAAGCAAAGAACCCCCCGCCCCCCCATATTGCTCACGTAATACTTGAACGGCCCCTAAGCAGGTAACTAAAAAGGACATATTTTAGAACAATAGACATGGAAGAAAACATGCAGAAGGCTAGGAAGCTACACAAATCGATTCCTTTTGGAATTCTCTCAGTTGGTGCTCACCACCATTGGTGTTGTTATAAGTTCACTTTATATTTTTATTTATTTATTTAATGCCAGACTGTCTAGATAGCTAGGAATCATCACAAATACACTTATGATTGGTCAAATAAGCTATTAGGGGCTAGAAAAAAATTTAATTTCAGGCAGATTTTTTTTTGTTATTAAACAAAATCATCTATCCATGTAGGGCCCTAAAAGTTAGATAGCTATGTGATACCTTGTAGGTTTTGAGAATAACTGTATCAATAAATTAATAAATCACCCCCACATCATGAAAAGCTGTAAGTTATTACATAGCTGTTTAATTTTCAGGGCCCTACGCGGAATTTTACACGATTTAGTTCAGAAGGAAAAGAGAAGTGTCTGCTTGAAATTCAATTTTTTTCTAACCTCAAATTGCTCATTTGACCAACCAAGGGTGTATTTGACATGGCTGCCAGTTGTCTAGACATCCTAACCTTGATTTACTTATTTCCAATCACATTTGTGAATACCATACTGTAAGAACAAAAACAAACAGAAATTTTGTTAAATAAAGTCTTTTAACTCATATCTATACTAAATACCTAAAAAGTATAACACTTAACAATACTTAACAATTGTTTTTAAAACACATCTACACTTAATAACAAATGAAAACTAATATTATGTAACACACCTCTAACCACCCACTGTATAGGTTTATCAAACACGCTATTAGGTTTCATTTAAAGATATCTTCCATCATAATTGTTTTAATACTGTTGTTTGTTGTAAAGCTTAATTCCAACTTAGTTTAAGCTTAATCTGTGTTTTATGTCTAACAGTATTTTACAAAAAGCTAGAACCGTAATCATTGTATATCTTCCTTTTAGAGATCCTAGTATACTAGCTGAATGTGAACTGGATGAGAAAACAAAGGAGGTATTGCTGAGCAATATCAAACGCAAACTCACCTCTCAAGCAGTTAAGATTAGAGCTGACATTGAATGTGCCTGTTATGGTTATGAAGGTATAGATGCTGTTAAAACTGCTTTAAAATCTGGACTATTGTTATCAACTGATGAGCTGCCTATTAAGATCAACCTTATAGCTCCCCCATTGTATGGTAAGAAATATACATCATTTATATCTTCCTATTCATAATAAAATAAGTAGTCGCTGTGAGTTAGGTCTCTCTATCATTGATTACATTCAACCGATGTAACTGATCCAGCATCCTAGTGCTATTGGGCATAATCTTTGTCAGTTTGACAGCAGTTTCCACTTTACTGTCAGCATTGATAATTTGTCGCGATCGCTTTACGCACAATCTCAGATACGCTTATCTCATTTCAGTTTGCTCGGTTCTTTTTATCAAAACTCGGTTTCAATGAGGTGAAATTTTCAGACTAAAGACAGCTGAGCGACATTTGTCATCACTTACAAGGAACTTCATTAACATTGCTAGATTATATAGGCAATAGTTTTTTAATGATTTTACTGTTTTAAGCATGTATTAACAGTTTTAAACAAAAAGAAAACAATTTTTTTTTAATAAACATGTTTTTTTAACCCACATTGGTACCCGTGTTTTTCAGGTATTCCCCGGGTCCCATAATTCTTGGATACCCAGCTATACCCGACCCGGGTACCTGGGTCCAAAAACCCTAGTATTGAGTGAAGCAAAAGCATCATAAATTTAAAAGCTGTTTTTCTAACTGTGAACAACTACTGACTTGACAGCCTCATCTGTTGGGACTGTCTCACTTCACTTGGAAAACAAATGCAATTTAAATGTAAACTGTCAAAAGATATTGGAAGGCTACTGTTAATTAGCATAAAAGCGATGCACCACTAGACCTCTTTACATTCACTGAACTTTTTCATAGATTCTATCTACTCATCAGCTCCTGTTCAAAATATATTTAATAAAATAGAACTAAGTTCTGCTTGATGGGTATTGGGGGACACTAAAATCTAAAAAATTGATGGTATGTCATCTAAAGTCGAGAAATGATTTTTTTTCAAACTGGTCTGAGGAAATCGAATAAAAGTTACTATTCTCATTAATTGTCACCTTAAGTGAGCAATTGTTGTTACTATCAGTGCTGTGGAAAAGTTTTCTTAAGCTGTTTGAAAAATTAAATGTGAAAGGTACATTTTTCTCGTGTTCGATAAAGATAGCCAATCAGAAAATTCGCTGAAACTGATTACCAACTTTATTCTAGTCATGACTACATCAACACCAGAGAAACAAGAAGGCTTGAAAATACTTAATGAAGCTATAGAGAAAATTAAATTGACGATAGAAGAATTGGGCGGTGTTTTCAACATTCAAATGGCAGTAAGTATATGTTTAGAGTATTTTTCAGGCTAGGCAGCATGTTAAAGTACATATTCATACTTGTAATTCCATTCATTAGGATAAGAAAGGAATTCAGAACTCTGGAATAGCATTATGTAGTTAGTATTGCTAGTAGGACTTTCGTCTGCCCCAGACAATATATGTGGTTGATTGATTACTATTGAAACTAGAGATATAAATTATTTGAAAAAAATGCTGAGCTTTGTGGATAAAATGTTACTCTAGTGAATCCTGAAGCTTAAAAGGTTTGGTGAAAATTCATAGACCTTAGCCAAATGGATTCATCAGTAATGAATTTGTTTTATCTTGCTAAACCATTATTGCTTTCCAGTTCTTTGTTTATAGTCCTCATTTTCACATTAGATTATCCAGTGTTCCAGTGTTTTATTAAAATTAAGAACCTCATAGGATGGTAAAGAAAATGAACAGAGTAGGCATTGCAAGCCGTCGATCGCACCTGCTTGATGTTTCAGTAAGGTTATGTGTGTTAGGTGTGGGAATCTAAGGCCAGTAGATACCTTTGTCACAGCACAATATACAGGGTGTTTTCAAAGTTGAGTCATTTATTTTAACAGCTTGTAGAACCCGTCAAAAATCACCTATATATATCAAGAGATTAGTTTAAATTATTGAAAATTATTAATAAAATCATTATCAAGTTAAATGGATACCGTTTTTACAAAAACTGTTCAAAATTGTCCCCATTTGTTAGATTAACGCAAAATCTTCCGCGGCCAATCCACGACAAGCTTCGAAAATAAAATCCTGGTGTCCACAAATTTAATCACAAGCTTTTTTGTGCACTGTTGAAGTTCTCCCAGAGTATCTACTGCTCAGTCATGATACACCAACTCTTTCAAATAGCCCCACAGAGAAAAATCGCATAGGCGCTAAATCCGGGAGCGAGCAGGCCAAGAAATGGGTACATTGCGCCCTATTCATCTCCTCGTTAACTCATTATTTAGATGTTCATGAACTTCTCGTCTGAACTGTGGTGGAGCCCCATCATGTAGGAACCACTTATGCTGTCTCACATTTAGAGGAACGTATAATAATTGTGACATATTGTATTGAAGAAAATCTAAATAAATTCCACCTGTCAGTCGAAGTGAAAAAAAGCAGGGTCCAATAAGCAAGCCATTTACCACGCCAGCCCAAACATTTACTGAAAATGATTGTTGTGGAAATGGTGCACTTCATTTCGTGTAAATGTGGCCTCGTCTGTACACAAAATTAAACATGGCCATTTTTTGCACAAAATATGACAAATTAAAGTATACCCACTATTAAAAGACTGATAAAACTGATCGAACCAAAGCCTCGTACTGAAAACCGTCCAACAACACAAAAGGTTGCCAAATTTAGATAAACGTTAAGAGTAGTAAACAAAACAACGCTAAAATTTTACACGGCAGTGGTCGAGAATATCAACAAATCCGTATAATATCATTTTTTAAATGTTTAATGGTCTACTGTTTCTTTTATTATGCAACTTTTATATAGGTGATTTTTGGTATATCAACTCATTTTGACGAGTCTCACAAGCAGTTAAAGTAAATGACTCAACTTTGAAAACACCACTGAATCAAATTAACGCTAATTTGACCCCTCTATAACTTGTAAAGTACCGCTCGGGTGTTGATTAAATTTGCACACAATACTGATACTATGTCAAGGACGTAAAAGCTTTGTAGTTTTTGAAAATCGGTCCAGTGGCGGCGCAGCGAGGAGCAAAGCACGACAAAAATAAAAATAGCCTGGGGAGGGTATGTCTCAATTTTTGGAGTTAGTATATTTATACGTCTCCAACCCCAGCAATTCTACGCATCTATTAGGCATATTTTACTCATCATGCATGTCCCCATACATATACCCTTAAAACTTGGAAATATTTCCAACTGACGTGTCAGTGCGTACGAACGTGGTCCCCTGATGGATGAGCGCCACTCGACATTTGCTGATGACTGCGACACTAACTACGACGCCATTTTTTAATAAGAGGAATGATCTTTCGGAACCACTCTTTCAAAGGTGTTTCGACTCGATTATATTTTTTTCTGCGCCAAAATTGAGAAATATACTCAGTGACATTAGAAGTATTAGAAGAAAAGATAATTTCTTCAACTTGTTTTTTTTTTTTGGCAATGAGGTAGTCTTACAACAAGAATGAAACGAGAACATTCACACGAAATTTTATTGACAAGTAAAAAGAAAAAAATAAAAATGTGTTGGGTGACCCCGCAGCTGAACACACTCCTGTATACGTCTAAGCATCGTCAAAATGAGATGATCGATGTCTGGTTGTGGCACCTCATTCCAAGCAACTCGGACTTTGGGGATGTGCGTTGTCTTGCTGAAAAGGGACGCGTAGACGGAATGCGCAGCAGTCATATTGCCTTGAACAAAGAGAAGGGGTGATCGGCTACCATAGGCAATAACCCCCCCTCCAACAGTCCTGTGTACATGTATCTCAACAGCAAATCCAATATCACGCCGTTCCCCATAGCGGCGTCTTACCCTTCAACGATCATCCTGCGTGCCTAGACAGAATCGCGATTGGTCGCTGAAGATGATATGCCATTCTGCATCCCAATGTTGACGACAGTGGTCTGCAGTCAGAGGAAGTACAAACCGTGGCGATAGAGTGTATGCTCAGAAACGGGTCTACCTTCTCCAAATCATTTATTCAGCGATCTGACACGAAGTAGCAGATCGGTCTGAGGCGCCTATCTTGACGCTCTGTGGTACGCCTTGGTGGACCGGTTGGCCTTCTTCGGTTTCCTCTACCTTCTTCTATCCACACACGACACACATGCATTACCGTCAGTGCAGCACAATTAACACTGCGGTCAATTTCGCGATAGGACAAACCAACATCTCGATAGGCAATAATTCTACCCCTGTCAAAGTCTCAAACATGGTGATAATTTGGACGTCTTCGAGCTCGAAGCATTTGTTATGCTTAACATTAGTAAATGAAGGGCAATAACTAAAAATATCTGTAAAGCTCAGCTCTCAGAAGCTGCTTTCTTCACAAAATCTAAGAGATAACATTTTAACAAAGGTAAACAAAGACAAAGATAAAACGTTGGCCTTGCTGCCACAACATGCTTTAAATATAGTCATTATGTTGCCAAAAAAACAAGTTGAGGAAATTATTTTTTCTTGGTGTAGCACTTCTAATGTCAGGTATATATATTTTGTATATTTGACTGGTCCCGTGGTTTAATACTAAAAACGATCTAGTTGAAAACATTTTTTATTGTGAACCCACAATAAATTCTCATGTTTTCAGCCTAAAGTGGTGACAGCCACCGACGAAGCAGAGTTGGTGAAACAAATGGAACGCGCCGAGCTGGAGAACGCTGAAGTCGCTGGTGATGATGACGATGAAGAAGAAGAGGACGAAGGACAGATTTACAGCGAAGGTGAAGAGAAGGACGATGATTCCGAGAAAGGAGAAGAGTAAATTCAGATTTATTTATATGCGAAATAAATTTTTTTATATCTATCCATGCTGAGAATGTTCATATTATTACGATAATGTGAAAAGTATAAACTTAATTTTATTTTTGGTATATTATTTCTTCCTCGGAGTTTACTACTAAAGATGGGATATTACTTACATTCCGTAATAACGGCAACATTCCCATAAATATAACGATCCTTGACTCTGTTATCCCGAATAAACTGTTTGCTCAGTTGGTAGCTATGAGCCCCTCAGGGTGAGGTTCTTTGTACTTTGGTTTTTTGATGCAATGGTTATTTGGGCGCCACCTAGTTTCCAAAAACTGGGAAATAAAATTCCAACAAGTATCACTGTTGGGATTCTGGCGTTAAAAGAGATACCAACTCACAAGGTGCACAGATATTTATTGAACAAAAAAATAAAGATAAAAAAATTAAGGAGGGGTCCTGGAGGACAGGCTAACAAGAATGAATTTATGTATTATTCCCCTATCTAAATGGCAGCGCCACCTTCAACTAAGTTAGTTGAAGGTGGCGCTGTAAATGGTTATCAAAAAAAAAAACTTGACTATGTCCGAAAGGCTACCGTTGGTAGGAAGTCTCAGATGTTAACCTAAAGCAGAAGGGTAAAACAGGAGGGTAGTACCCTAAGTAGAAAAAAATACTTGTTAATAAAAACTCGAAATCACGAATTGACTATTAATCCCCCCTTTTAATTTGTTTCCAAGAATTGAAGATTTAACTTTTTTTTACATCGATTCAAAAATGTAAAATTAAAACAAAGTTGTTTAATCACGGTGTACCAAGGAAAACCAGCGAAAATAGAAAAGTGAATGTTTTTAATAAAAAGTGAGTCGCCAGCATCCCTGCGCAAAGTCGTGTCGTAGTGCCGTTTTAATACAAAAGGCTGATTTTGTACGTACGTACTAAAGTGTTCTTTGGTTATAGGACACGAGACATTGATATAAATGGACCTACAGAGATGTACCGCATTTATTACAAATCGCGTAATGTCAATAGCGCCAATCCCATGAAATCAAAAACTGCATTAAAATAGTAAAAAATATATTTAACTCAACTACGACATATCGTACTAATAAGCCCACTACTACATCAATTACATAATGTCTGGTTTTCCAATAGGGACTTGACAACTTTGAACTTTCACTGTGAACGCACCTTTAAGCCAATTACCGAACTGTCAATGTCAAAACATTCAGTAAAGATGACATTTTCATCATGGTGAAGTACACGAAGGAACAAGGTTTACAAATAATTGAAAATTAACTACCGAAATTCCGAGTCGGTGACTGCAACTTTGCCAGTGAGACAAGGAGGTGGTCGAAGTACCGAAAATATTGCTGCCGTTCAAGCTTCAGTCGCAAACAGAACACATCGATTCCAAGACGTTCTTAAGCATTAGGCATCGCTCAGACCATACTATGGCGAATTTTGCGAGATCTTGGTCTGCACCCTTATAAGATCAAGTTGACTCAAGAACTAAAGCCGTTCGATCATATGAACCGACTTACGTTCTCGAATTGGGCTCTAGAAATTTTGCAATAAAATGACCAATCTCATCTTCAGTAATGAGGCGCATTTTTGGCTAAACGGGTTCGTCAATAAACAGAATATGCGTTATTGGTCAGGTGAAAACCCTCATGTGCTTCAAGAAACACCACTTCATCCACAAAATTAATGATGTGTGGTTTCAACAATGTCGGAAAGTGACATGACGTATTTCAGATTTAAGCGCGTTGCATAAATAAACTCCCAGAAAGCCGTCGCTGTGATCCCGTAGCCTGCAAGCCTTTGAGGAATCTCTGGCCTGCGAGTACCAATTGGCGATAGCTTGCCAACTAGGTTGCTCGTAAACTCAGTGCCCTCGGGCTTGTCTACGCGGATGTTAGGTATTGGCTCTTCATCTCTAGAAGCTAATGCCATTACCATATCGCCTGCTATTCCTAAAGAGGGTACTTCCTCGAAAAGGTTATGCGTGGCGACGGTGACACTAGATGAGAGATATCCACCAAATCCCTGAACAACGTGGACGGGCAAAGGAGGAATCTCAAGTTGAGTGTCTTTTCCCATACTCTCGGTGTAATTGCCAATGTTACCAAGATAAATAAACAGGCCAGTGAGACAAGGAGGTGGTCGAAGTGCCGAAAATGTTGCTGCCGTTCAAGCTTCAGTCGCAAACGAACAGAACACATCGATTCCAAGACGTTCTTAAGCATTAGGCATCGCTCAGCCCATACTATGGCGAACTTTGCGAGATCTTGGTGTGCATCCTTATAAGATCAAGTTGACTCAAGAACTAAAGCCGTTCGATCATATGAACCGACGTACGTTCTCGAATTGGGCTCTAGAAATTTTGCAATAAAATGACCAATCTCATCTTCAGCGATGAAGCGCATTTTTGACAAGACGGTGCTACAAGCCACACAGTGGGTGAAACAATCGACATATTGAAATCAAAATTCGATGAACGTGAAATGGTCCTGTCGAATGACCGCCTATATTGTGCGATTTAACACGTCTAGACTTTTTTGTGGGGCTACATTGAATCATTGGTTGATGTCAACAAGCCGGCGTCGTTAGAGGAGCTTAGAGCCAATATTGAACGAGAAATAGCGGCCGTTTCTGTCGAAATGTGTGGCAGAGTCAGTGAAAATTGGGTTCAACGAATCGATCGCTGCGAACGTGCCCGTGGTGGACATATAAACGAGGTCGAATTCCATACATAAATATTTTGAGTATACTTCTATCCAATAATAAAATTTTCGAGATATCTCAAATGGTTTGCGTTTTATTTGAAAAGAAAGATGTCAAGTCCTTAATGGAAAACCATTTACAAGGTGTACTATAAAAGTTTTGCAATATGACTTAACAAACAAACGCATGTTAAGACACGTCTATTGATTTAGTTGTTCATTCGTATTGACACTGTAAAGTACGGACTATGGCATCGTGGTCACGTAGTGAGATAAGGGCAGGTTTACGGTATAACTTTACAGGTGGTTTGAGCATAGACCAGTGCTTAGTGCATTAAAGAATGATTGTCCTTATCGTATGACTATATTCAGGTGGTACAGGGAATTCCAAAGGGGCAATTTCACTCTAAGGACCCTGAGAGGGAAGGAAGACCGCGACTAAGACCGGAGAGTGACATACAAACAGATAGAGGAGACCTTACACCTTCATGTACTAGTAATTTATTCAATTCTGCATGACCTAAGTTTGAGTCTTTGATGATGAGGACACACCTGTAGCTGGCAGAAAATTCCGATCTGTTGAGAAAAAAATGATAGCTGCATTCGAGCGGGATTGTGGATCGTGTAGTTTTGGAAACACTGAAGACACGCACAGCTAAGTTGTACGCGGAACAGTGCCTGACTAAAGTCATAGAGTCTATGAAAAACCTGCGGCGAAAGTCAAGAATGGATACTTGGTACCTCCACCATGTCCAGATCTTGTTCCCGGCGACTTTGCACTGTTTCTGCATGTGAAAATGAAGCTAAAATAAAAATGATTTTCTAGCGATGAGGACCTTCTGAGCACCTGGGACGCGTGAAACTTGGCAGAGCTGGTTTAATTACTGGTTTTAGCGAATGGAAAAGTGTATTCAATGTGGTGGAAATTACTTTGAATGAAGTCAATAAATAAGGCTGTATTACAAAACTTTTTAGTACCCTTTTTAAAATGCAATATACACATACGAGGATGGTTCAAATATGATCGAGATAAATGGTCTGACACGTTTATTTACTATCGAAAAAATTTACAGTTTTTCTAGGGACGTTCACTCACTAGTTACGCATTTTTTCTACCTTCTCGGGAGGTTTTTAATGTCGGTATTGAATAATTCTTTGGGCAACTCGGACAGTCATGTGCGCACGAACTCTTCTACCTCATCGTCGTTGTCGAATCTTTGACCTCCGAGGGTTTCTGTCAGTGCTCCAAACATGTAGGAGTCGCAGGGTGATAAGTCCGGACTGTAGTGGGGGTGTTCCAGTACCTCCCACCCCAATTTCGATATTGTATCGAGACTGAGACGCCCAGCATAAGAGCGCGCGTTCTCCTGGGGAAGAATCGCACTTCTTGCTGGAATGCTTCTCCATTTCGAGCGATAAGCGGGTTTCACCTGTGTTTTTAGAACGTTAGAGTAGTATGGCGCATTGGTGGAACGTTGGGTGCTCAGGAAGTCGACGTACAGCACGGCGAAAGCTGTCTGGTGTGATGCTGGTTCGCGGTCGACGATCATGCAGCACATTCTCGACGGTTTCGCGGCCATCCTTGAATGCTATGGCCCATTTAAACACATCAGCCCTACTCAGGCTCTCACTACAGAAAAAAATCCGTGTTTTTATTGCCTTCACACACTAAAAAACGAATGACAATACGTTGCGCAACGGCGTTCGGCACTTGACCTTCACTCATGGTCGTTAGCACGCGCGTGAAACATGCGCTTATAACGAAAGCTGTGCCACACTGTTCGTAAGGGACGCAGCTATCATATACTCAAGCCACGACCTTCACGACATACATGCGCGCCATCTACAATATTTGTCTCGATCATATCTGAACCGCCCTCGTAATAAAAAATCAAAAACAACTCATATTCAACTGTTTTGTTTCCTAGCTAATCGTAACACTTGTAGAATAACTTCGTCAACGGTCTGATTGTTTAAGAGTTCTTTAACAGCAGAATCATCAATCACAACTGTAAAAAGCAACTTGGCATTTTCCCTCATCCTTCCAATGTAATCAAAGTCCTCATCTGAAGCAGGTTTATGACCACACCGTTTTATAACACTATCCAACACCTGAAAAATGGAATACAAGATAAGGAAAAAGTCTAAAAATGACTCATTATCAAACAAAATTCCTAAACAGTTAATCACAACGCCTGACTTGCAATGGAGTGTTTTTCATTTACACAGAATTGCAGTTTTAACAGCTGAAATAGATTATTTACAACCATTTTTCAAGAATATGTCCGTTTTTTAGCTAGTGTTTTAAAAAATCTTATCTCAAAGTCATACATTAAATCATCTATATTTCTAGCCAGAGAAAATGTCTAATAAGATTTTTTATTATGGTAACAGGTAGAACGTGGCTATAACGTATGTCTCTAAAAGTTTTGGCACAAAACATAATATGTATTCTGTTCAGTTACTGCTAAATAATAGAAACATAAGTAACAAGCCTATGATCACACCAGAATTACAAATCAATCAAGAACAATTATAGATTTGATAATAACGAACGAACAAAATTTAATTGCAAAAGTTATGCATACTCCTAAGATCAGTGATCATTCATGGATATTTTTTGAAGTTTAAAGTAAATTTGATGCTAACAAAGTGCAAGAACTAATATTAACTATGTAAAATTACGAGAAGCTCTTTTACTGCAAGATATGACTGAAGCGTTTGTTGATGACTATATAAGCCTATTGGATAATGTTGAAGTTTGCATAAAAGAAACTAGTCAAGACAACAATTTATAAAAGGATTCTAAATTAAAAAGAGACTACAATTATAAAAAGTTTATGATTACTGGAAGTGAAAATGATGGGCTAGAATACACAAGATCAAGAAACCAATATGTAGCAGTTCTACGAGATGAAAAGAAAAAATATTACAATGCCAAAATTGATCCGAGTAAAAATAATAGCAAACATATGTGGAAAACGTTGAAAAACATTGATTCTCTTATTAGAAAAAGTACATTATCTAAAATGAAATTCGACGATGGGTAATAACAAATGAAGAAATAATAGCAGATCGAATAAATACCTATTTCATAGAAAGTATCAACGACATTGTAAAATCAATTATTGATGGGGATCCCAACCAATGTCTAATTAGCTCAGTTTATAATGCATCATTCAGTGAGTTTAGAACAATAAACATTAATCGTCTCAAGAAGATTATATCAAAAATTAAATCAAAACAAAATAAGAGTGAGATTTTGTCTAAAAGTGTGCTTAATGAATGTTTTGATATTATTGGAGCAAGAATATTAATCCTGATAAATTACTGTTTAAAATATGGCGAATTTAAAACAAAACTGAAGTGTTCTACCATAACTCCTGTTTCTAAAGTTAAGAATTCTGAGTTGTACACCAATATGCGGCAAATAAATGTTCTGCCAGATGTTGAAAAAGTTTTTGAAGAAATTTACGAACAGATCATCGAATTTATTGAGGGAAATAACATTTTAACTAAATTTCAAGCTGGATTCAGGAAGAAACACGCAACTGAAACGGCAACATAAGTGGTTTTAGACTGGAGGAGATGTATGGACAATCGGAAACATACAGTAACAGTGTTTTTGGACTTCAAAAGGGCGTTGGAGACTATTGACAGGGATAAATTACTTACAAAATTGCATCACTACGGATTTAAAGGATCTGTATTCAAAATTCTACAAAACTATATAATTGACAGAAGTCAAAAAACCAAAATTGGATCTACATTATCATAATCAAAAAATATTTCTGTTGGTATACCACAAGGTAGTAAACTAGGTCCACTACTATTTATTTTATACATTTGTAATATTTTAGATTATTGTAAACTTCAGATGTTTCCAGATGATACATTAATATTCATATCAGATGAAAATATAGACACTGCTTTAAAAAATGCTAAATTCTGACTTGGCAAAAATCGTAAATTGGTTAAATGTAAATAAAATCGTAAATTGGTTAAATGTAAATAAACTAAAATTGAATACTTCTAAAAAAAAATGTATGCTAATAGGGAAATACCGAAATAAAAATACTATCACAGGATAAATGGAGAAATAATTGAAAATGTTGAATCAATTAAATATTTAGGTATATATATATATAGTAAACTAAAGTTTGAGGATCACTATGAATACATTATTTCAAAAATTGACAAAAAAACAAAATACCTTTATAAGGTACCTATTCCAAGAAAATAGTTTATAAAACAATTATTCTACCGCATTTACTATATTGTTCAACTATCTTGTTCACTGCCAATGAAGCGGTATTCTCAAAATTACAAGTCTTGCAAAATAAAGCTATGAGAATAATATTGAATAAAACACCAAAATAAAATCTATGTTACAAGAATTGCAGTGGTTGAGTATAAAAAATTTCATATCATATTTGGTTCTTATTTTTATATTTAAAATAAAAAATCATCTTTTGCCAGAACATTTAGAACACTACATAGAATTGAATAATCATTACCACAGTTATTATACAAGAGGAAAATAGATTTTCATTTACAAAATTGCAATAGCAATATAACTAGCAAATCAATATTTCAGAATGGATTACTTGAATTTAATAAAATAAAATAATGATATAAAGTCTACTTGTAATTTAACGATATTTAAAAGAAAATTAAAAGAATATTTCATGGACAATGAAAATCATTAGCGATTCAAATTTTGTTTTTTTTCTGAATGTTATGTAATTGTTTAGTTTTTTAGAAGAATGTAATTGTAGCAATCATGCAAAATAAGTCTTAAACAAACAAACAAGGTAACATTACTGGACACACTTTGCTCCTTATTACCTTATCAACGGGAGCGTCAGGATAACCAAATTCAGCTAAAGAATCTTCTTCCACTAAAAGCATCAGCAACTCTTTGACAGACTCGGTCAGTGTCAATTCATTCCAGACGAGATTTTCTGATAATTTCTGGCAAGATGCTGCATCAGTAGCTGCCTTTAGTAGCTGTTGCTGTAATCTGAAACAATTATGGCGATTAAGGTTCATCGAATGAGAAGGTATATATTCCCATCGATTGACCTACCATAATAAGAGGGTGCATCAAATATGAATCGAAATTTTACAAATACTTTTCTTAGTCAATCACGAGTATACGTCCTTGTATTAGGAGTGTGGATAACGCGTGGTGAGTGGTATTCATAAAACAAAGGATATCCTTGTACTTGCAAATTTTGAAGGAAATCCTCCAGATGGTATTTATAATAATTTGAAGTTAATTCTTTTTCCTTTTTGAGTATCAGCATATCCTGCAAAGCAGTGACATAAGTAAAAGGATATTCATAATCTTCACGTTATACTTGGCATAGGAAGCATATCCTTCAAAAAGTCTGAGTGTGGTCAGTAGCAGAGCCAACTTCGTAACGAAAGGCGGTCAAACGATGATGGCGGAAATTGTGGATGTTAGAGATGTTAAAAGGTACAAACCTCGTTTACCTTCACTTGGTCGTGACTTCAAAAAATTATATCGGTTCGACGAAGCAAATGTACAATGGCTTGCGGACAGATTTTTTGTTAAGAATGAGGAAACTCGAGGAGGAGCACTTTCATGTATTCATAAAATGAAGATATGTCTACGCTATCTCAGTGAACCTGGATATCAACAAGGTATTGGTCAGGAACTTGGTGTTAGTCAAGCAACGGTGTCTCGGACTGTGGATAGAGTTGTGAACAGCATAGTTGCACAGTCGAACGAATGGATCAAGTTTACAACTACCAACCATGAACTGATGGAGGCCAAGCGGATATGGCAAAGCATGTATAAATTTCCGGCAACAATTGGTGTAATTGATTGTACATATATAGAAATCCTGAAACCAAATCGCCATGGAGATGAGTATATCGACCGAAAAGAGATGTTCACAAGTGTTGATGTCAGTTGGCCTGGTTCAGTGCATGATTCCAGAACATGGAGAAATTCACAGACTAGATCACAACTAATAAATAAAGCAAATGTTGAACTACTTGGCGCTGACGGTTATGGCATTGAGCCATGCCTTATGACTCCCGTCAGAAATCCTACTCCAGGTGCAGAAATTAATTATAATAAGCTTTTAAAACAAGAAAGAGTTATAATTGAACGCTGTTTCGGCCAACTGAAACGCCGGTTTCCTATGAAGATGAAGGAAACCATGAGAATGACGAACTTCCTCTCCGCCAACTAGGTCAACAAATAAGAAGAAACTTGAGTATTATAATAAATAGTTTTACTGATTAAAGTGTATTTATACGTTATAATAAGTTTTATTTTTGTGATCATAAGTTACAGGTGGCTTCTTTCAAAATTTCACAGTGTATCATTGAATTATCTAAGAAAAAAAGTAAACAGTTTAAAATCAAATAACAACTGTGCCGAAATCACTACTAAAAACGTGCTGAAAAACTGTTTCGAAATTTTGGGATATCCTGTATTAAATTGGATCAATTGTTCACTGAGAAGCAGTTCTTTTCCTGAAGATTTGAAATGCTCTACAATAACACCAGTTCCCAAAATAAAAAATTCTAAAAGATGCAGCGATATGAGACGAGTAAATGTGTTATCAGACATTGAAAAATTATTAGAGTCCATAGTGCATGACCAATTAATGCAGTTTATAGAAGAAAACAAGATTTTAGTGGAGGCGCAAGCAGGCTTTCGAAAAAAATATTTCACAGAAACGGCTTTCCAGCTGGTAACTGAGAATTGGAGAAGAGCCATAGACTCAGAAGAAGTTGTCATAGCAGTATTTTTGGATTTGAAGAGGGCATTTGAAACGATTGATAGAGATATTTTGTTAGGTAAATTGAAGGCATATGGTATTACAGGAAGTGTTTTAGATTGGTTTAGAAATTATTTGTCTAAAAGGATGCAAGTTACAAAAGTTAATGACACTATTTTATCAAAAATTGAAAATACGTTGGGTGCTCCACAGGGCAGTATCCTGGGACCACTTCTTTTTATTTTATACATAAATGATTTACCTGCCATAGACAAAAAATGCAAAATTCAGATTTTCGCCGATGACACTATGATTTATATAAGTACTAAAAATATTCAGTCTGGTATCTCTTATATAAATGAAGACTTGAAACTTGTCTCAAAATGGTTAGCATCTAACAGACTAAAATTAAATACAAGTAAAACGAAAGCCTTGTTAATCGGAAAAAAAAAACAATGTACAAATGTTCAACTGAATATTGATGGTGAAGATATTGAATTTGTAGAAAATTTTAAATACCTGGGGGTTTTTGTTGACTCGCGATTAATTTTTGATATTCATTATGAAAAAGTTATAAATAAGATTAGTAGTAAAGTGGGATATTTGTCGAGAGTTTCTGGATGTCTGAGTTCATATAGCAGAAAAACTATCTATAATACCATCATTCTTCCAAATTTCTTGTACTGTTCGACTATTCTATATTTAGCAAATAATTGCATTTTTGAAAGACTGTAAATTTCACAAAATAAATGCATGAGAATAATACTAAATAAAGATAAATATACTCCAATTAGGCAAATGCTTAGCAAATTAAAATGGCTCAATGTAAAATTTTTTTTCAAAGATCTTGTAATGATATTCATTTATAAAGTAAAAAATAATATATTTCAATCAAGTCTAACTAATTTAACATCATCAAATGTCGACCATAATTTACATAATACCAGAAATAAAGATGACTTCCATTTAATGACCAAAAAGTATAACATATGCTACAAATCTGCATTTCATCAAGGGTTGATTGAATATAATAAATTATACTCAGAGATAAAAGACCAGAAAACTTTGACAAAATTTAAAGTAAAATTGAGAAATCACTTGTTAAATCTACAATTATAGGTTATCCAGTATTTACATCATTCACCATATGGCTTGAATTTACTAGTTCTAAGTTGTTTATGTAGCCAAATGCTAAATAAATGTTTCTACTACTACTACACAGGAGTATGAAGAAATCTTGAAAAAAGATTGTTTTCTTCGCAACAAAAGGTGATGGATACATAAAATGTGTATAATAACGTGTATTTTTCGAATATTGTAGCGAATCTATTCAATTACTCCTAGAAGAAAAAAACGCAACCCTTCGTTTTTCGTATAATACAACAGTTATCTTTCGGAATGGTTTATGATTTATGTCGGCAAGGTAAATTCGTGTATTTTGCTATGAAATGCCATTATTGCTCACTAAACTAGTAATGGTGGCCGGAAGACAGGTGTTTTGGGATAAACAATTAGAAATTCTCAAAGACTATTTGACCAATCGACTCCAATTTTGTTGTGGTTACTAAGAAGTATAAAGCCTACGGATTTAAAGACTTTCAAGTAGCTGCGTGGAAAAGTTTGCCCACAAAAATTGTTGTACCCATTTTATCCGTCCATGTTTTAAATGCCCCTTGAACAACTTGCATCAATAAAACCAGTTACTACTACTACAATTATTTCGCAAACCAGGGTTATTTTCGTCTAATATGATTAACGATAATTCAAGTATCCTAGTTAAAGAACGAGGAACATTTTACTTACCTCTTTTTCTCAGCGCTAGCCATAATATCTTCCAGCACGTCTCTGTGTCTTGCTCGCATATGCCTGATCAGACAATCTTTTCTTATGAACGCTCTGCCACATGTATCGCAACTGCAAGGAGGCTCCTTTTGATGCGTCAGTTTGTGGAGCTTCAACGAAGATCTTACAGCAAATGCCTTGTTGCATATGTCGCATGCATAAGCTGAAAAAGAAACGATCCATGCAGTAATGCAATGCCTAATGATGATGGTATGTTTGTTTGTTGAAAATTTATTTAGCAGTAATGCTACAATGTCAATTTTGTATAATTATTCGTTTACACATTTTTTTGAATCCATTTTCTGTAATTTTACATTCTTTTCTACTAAAATTACACCACTAATCACTATGCATTTTGAGTATTCATGAAGTGATTTTTTAATTTCACCAACATTTCTAAAATTCGAATACTGTTTAATATCATTATTCAATTTATTAAATTCAAATACTCCATTTTGAAATAGATGCTAATGATGCTACTATTAAAATTTTGCAGATGAAAATCTATATTGCCTCTAGTTTCGTAGTTATGATAATTAATAAATTATTTTTTAGTTTGAATATGAAAATGAGAACTGAGTAGCATATGTAATTTTTCACATTCAACCACTGTAGTTCTTCTATTATAGACTTGATCCTAGCATATTTAGCTTTATTTTGTAGAATTTGTAATTTTGAAAACCTTCAGAAACAGATGGACAGTTATGAACAAATGACAAAAGACATGCAAACAGAGATGACGAAGCTAAAAAATATTCATGCCAATATGTTGAAAACCATTAGTCTTTTGGAAGAAACAAACAATGCATACTCAAGGAAAATAGGCGAATTAGAAGAAAGAGCAAAAGAAGACAGGTGTCGATTGTCGGAGAACTCTGAAGGAAATGCCAACGATCAACAGAATATATTAGACAATAGGGATAAACAGCTGAGGACGACTGAGGAAAATGTATCTTTGTATGATGAACTTTTTAAACAATCCAGGAACAGTGCGAAGACGTCCAAGAAACTGCTCATTGTGGGCGATCAATTGGCCAGAAACTGCGCTAGAGTCTTACATAATTCAATGAAGAGCATAGGCTATATAGTTGAAGGAATTGTTAAGCCCAACACAGAGGCTGCAAATATCACAAGTAATATTTTCACTCAAACTATGGATCATGGACAAAGTGACTATGTAATTATTGTTTTCAGCACAAAAAACATAAGCAACCACAAAACATTGAACAGTTTTCTTAGAAATGTATTACCACTGGGTAAATTTACAAATCTAGTAATTCTTCTAAAGTCCGAGCCTGTAGATGAAGCCTTAGCAGTTCTACTGGAAAACAAAATAACTAGTTATATTAAAAATAACCCCAACTGTTCAGTGAAGTTTTTAGTAGTAAAAAATGGTTTTCGCAAATCACCGGCAAACATCATAAGAAGTCATGTGCAGACGAGCTGCTCTACCCTCAAAAGAAACGTTTTGTTATCGCCTCCAATAATTCCAATTTATAAAATGGAACGTCAAGTGCATTGCAACAGTGATAATCCTGGTGCTTTTTTACTGGCCAGTGGGAATCCGATACTAATCACCTAGTACGACATGATTCGGGTAAACAGAATGTATCGAAAAATTCCTTATCACACGCTCGCGTCTGTGAAGTGCGCACGAATGATTGTCGGTATAAACTTTTACATTTAAACGTACAGTGTTTGAGAAACAAGGTTGATGAACTTGAGTTGGTGGCAAAACAGCACAGTTATGACTTTCTTTGTTTGAATGAGCATTGGTTGACTTGCGATGAGATTAATACTCTGAATATTTGTGAATATATGAATGTGTCTAGTTTTTGCAGGTCAAGCAAAATCCACGGTGGTGTTTGTATTTATGTCAATAATAAGTTTACTGCTAAGCCTTTGTGTGACAAAGTTTTAAACATTTCTGAGGAGTTACACTTTGAGGTTGCTGGTGTCACCTGTTTGGATGGCACACAAATTCTAACCATATACAGATCACCAAATGGAGACTTCAATATATTCTATAATAAGCTTCAAATACTACTCAGCACTTTAGACTATAAGCAAAATATAATCATATATGGTGATTTTAATTTTAAATTTAACACTCACGACAAGCATGCCAATGTGATGTGTGATATTTGTGTTTCTTTTGGACTGTATCAGACTGTGAATGTGAATACTAGGCAGAATGCTTGTCTAGATAATATTCTCACCAATATAAACATGTCAAGCATAGTTGTAGAAGCCTTTGATACATGTTTTTCTGACCATTTAGGTATTGCATTTCATTTTAATTTGAAAACTTTAAAACCTGTTAGGAAGAGAATAAACTACAGGCCTGTCACTGATGAAGGTCTTTTCAAGTTATACAGTAAAATTGAAACAGTCGACTGGATCTTTTTGTCTGATATTAGTTTACCACTGACCACTAAACTCGAACGATTCATGAACATCTTAACAAATAATGTCGCTGAGTGCTTGCCAATCAAATCTAGGTTAGTATCAGAGGGTTGTCGCAACAAAATCAACTGGTTTGATCACGAATTGGCTCAGATGAGAGAGACTTTGGAACTAATAACACAAATTAATAAAGATAATCCCCAAGTAGTATCAAAGAAGGAGATTAATGTATTCAAATCAAAGTACCGATCAGAAATCAGAATTAGGAAAAAAATGCTCATGATAAATATATACGTAGAGCGTCAGATAAACAAGCAGCTATGTGGAACGTGATTAAATCCAATGGTGTGCAATCATCAAAATCACATTCGTCTACTCTCAACGCGAATGATTTAAACTCTTTCTTCGTCAGCATTGCTGAAACCATTATCGCTGAAATTCGAGCTATCCAGTCGAACTTCAAAGATTTTATACAGACTAGTGATACACTACATTTCAACTTTCGAACTTACAAAAGCATTTGATTGTGTCCAACATCACATTTTGATTCAAAAGTTGACGCTTTATGGTTTTAGTAATAATAGCCTGTCCTTAATTGCGTCTTATTTATCAGATAGAAGACAGTATGTTAGTTTTCAAAATTGTTTATCCAACAATGTACATACTCGTATTAAGCACGGAGTTCCCCAAGGAAGTGTCTTGGGACCGATTCTTTTTTTGATCTACATCAATGATCTGCCAAACTGTATATATTATTTGCGGATGACACGACATCAATATCCTCCAATAGTAACTTTGACCTTTGTATTGCTCGATTCTCAGCAGCATTTTGACAATATTCAAAACTGGTTTAATGCCAACAGTTTGTCAATCAACATAGCGAAAACTCAATCTCTTCTACTCAGTACTCGTCCACATAGAAGTAATTTAGTATAGCCCGTGACATTTCTTGGAGTGATTATTGATGCAAGCTTAACTTGGGAATCACACATCACCTCTTTATCAAAGAAGTTATCTAAAATAACATATACGATACGTAGTTTAAATACCTACGTAACAAAATCGACTTTAATGACTGCCTATTATGCTTACTTCCAATCTAACTTGCAATACTGCATACTGATTTGGGACATTCATGTCATGTATCGAAGGTGTTTGCTGTTCAGAGACGATGCTTGAGAATAATAGTAAACTTATAGTTCAGACAGTGTTGCAAGACGACATTTATCGACCTAAAAATTTTAACTGTGCCATGCATACATATACTGGAATGTCTGATCCACGTTAAAAATAATTACGATGATTACAGAACTCCGAAAGAGATTCACAAATATAACACAAGGTTCAACAATGAATTAATACCAGAGTACACAAGACTATCAAAAACTAGACACGGAAGTAATTATTTCGGTGTGAAATTTTTTAATGCGCTGCCCAAGTTTTGTCAAACACTTAACTCAACCATTTTTAAAGCAACTGTGAAAAGATATCTAGTGACGAAAGCTTTTTACAGCATAGATGAGTTTTTAAATAATGATTTTACCGACTTTGTTCCATAATTGTTGACTGTTTATTACTTTGTTTTCGTTTGTGTTTTTTATGTGTTATTTTTGTATTATATTTTATCGTTCTCCAGACGTGTGTAAGGACTTTTGAGTACAAACATGAAAAAATGATTACTATTTCATAATTTTTTAACCATCTTATTTTATTGTTCATCTAAATTTTAAAATAGTTTTATCAAGTTTTTTTTACCTTTAATTGCCACTTTGTGTTTTACGTTTGTCTTATTTTCGTATTGTTTGTTACTTTTACTTACTCTTTTATGTTCTACTTTAAATGACCTGTGCAAACACATTTTTGTGTAATAGTACCAACAAATTATTATTATTATTATTATTATTAATTATTATTTACTGTAAACAAGATACTACAACATGATAGCCGTGGATATCGATCTCTCTCTCCTCAATATCTTCTGTTATATGTGTTTCTATTAAACAAAATATTAATGGTTTCTCTAATACCAAGAAATTTAAAACTTCATCTTTATGTGACAGAAACCCTTGAATGTTTAAGTGGTATAATACAGGGTGGTCCATAAGTCCTTTGAAATTTCAAATTTGAATAAAATTTAACGGGTGAGCGTGAGCGGCGCGGACGAGGTGGGGGCAGTATCTTCAGTGTCTGGGAATTCAGTCGCCATGGAGTGTTTCACTGGAGCGGATCGTGCTTTTTGTGTGCGCGCGTTTTATCAAAATAATGATTCGGCAACCATTGCGCGGCGTAAATATCGAGAATACCACAATTTACACAATTTTACAAAGTGTCCAACAGCTCAAACGATTAAGAACTGGGTTGCTAAGTTCGAAGAGACTGGTTCGACGTTAAATAAATAGCGGTGGGGTCGACCAAGGACAACTCGTATTGAAGAAAACATCAACATTGTTTCACAGTCTGGTCGTCAAAATCCTACCCAGTCTACTCGTAAGCGTTCCAGTGCACTAAACGTACCTAGAACATCTTTACAGCGGATTTTAAGGAAAGATTTACGTCTGCACGCTTACAAAATTCAGTTAGTGCAGGAATTAAAAGATAATGTCGCTATTCAGAGACTAAACTTTGCGAATGAAATGTTGAATCAATTTTCTTCGCTCAATAATGTGTTGTTCTCGGACGAGGCTCACTTCCATTTAAACGGGCATGTAAATAAACAAAATTGCCGTTATTGGAGCCCCGAAAATCCAAGGCGTAAGCATCAGAAGCCCTTACACAGCCCTAAAGTTACAGTTTGGGCTGCTATGTCAGCGCATGGCATCGTAGGCCCTTATTTTTTTGAGGACGACAGAGGTCGCGCATTAACTGTTACTTCGGAGCGGTATGTAGCAATGATAGAAGAGTTTTTGACACCAGCGTTGCAGAATTGTCCAGGCTATAATACGCAGACCTGGTTTCAACAGGACGGAGCAACTGCCCACACCTCCAACACTTCTATGCCCGTCGTCTGTCAACTTTTTCCCAGCAAAGTAATTTCTCGAAGAGGAGACATTTCCTGGCCACCACGTAGTCCAGATTTGACCCCAATGGACTTCTTTTTATGGGGCCACCTCAAGAGTAAAGTGTACGACACCACTCCGCGATCAGTTGATGTCCTGAAAGAAAATATCCGAAGAGAAATGGCAAGCATTACAGTGTTGACTTGCCGCGCAGTCATCGACAATTTTAGACGTCGTTTATATGAGTGCCGTGATCGTAATGGATTGCATTTAGACGATGTGATTTTTAAAACATAATTCCCATTCAATAAAGATGATAACAAAATATAATAATTCTTCATAATGTAACTAGTTTGGTTTTATTCCTTTTTTTCCAGCTCAAAGGACTTATGGGCCACCTTGTATTACAGCTTGTTTTGTTTTTAATTGCTATGATCTGTCTCCACAGTAAGCTTTGTTTTTTGATGTTTCATATTCCATTTGTATTATTCTACGTATTTTGTCGAATGGTGAGTGGTTTGTATCAAAATTTGTATTATTCCTCAGATTTGATTCCTTGCAGTTCGGGCAATTCACCTCTTGGATGAATGAATGAATGAATCTTGAAATTAGAGACATTCCGGCCACCATAAGGAGCCAGTGCATAGGCCGCTTAAGCGGGCCTTTATGCACCACCATATTCCTTAGATCACAAGCCTCGCCCTGTTGAGAATCGCCTGAGTCCAAGGTAATTGACCCCAGTATAGTCCGCCTATAGTAACTCAGAGCTTCACAGCGACACAAAACGTGCGCCGAGGTCTCTTCCTCTACCCCGCAGTGTTCACACAAGGGATCCTCAGCCACCACCATCACGTGCAGGTGGCGCCTTGACGTGTTATGGCCAGACAACAGTCCCACCAGCAACCTTAGGTTGGCTCTATCCAGAGATAGGCAGAAACGTCCATCCTTAGCACAAGGCTCTTCAATGAGTTCCCGTGCCTGCCTGGCGGAGATGTCTGGAGATACTTCTCCATTTCTGAGAGGGTTGTCTTGCAATCCACGTCTCCATTTTCCTCCTAGCTTTATGCGCGGTCACTCCTAGAGGTGGCTCAGGACCAACGAGCTTGCTGGCTGATCCCGTCTTGGCCAGAGTGTTCGCCGTCTCATTGCCCCTTATCCCAGCGTGCCCCGATATCCATATTAACGATACCGGATGCCTCGCTGCGAGGCAATCCAGAGCCTCCCTGCATTGCAATACAAGACTCGAAGTAATCTTACAGGCACTTAGTGCTTTCATTGCAGCCTGGCTATCGGATAAGATTGTTATTCTTTTGTCACAGTTCTAATGCAAGGCCACCAGACCTCATCTTTTGGTGATTCACAGGTTTGAGACTGATGGCCACACTCACCACATTTTATGCAAACACTCTTGTTTGTACTGTTTTTAGCTGTATGGTGGAATCCTAGGCAGTTAAAGCACCTCAGGAGATTATAATGCTCGAACACTGTACACACATCCATTGTTACAAACAGTAAACCTTTGATAATTATTTTACATGTTTGCTCATCTAATTCCAGAATTGCTTGATGTCTGTATTTCATTTTTTTTAATTGCCACTACCTTTATCATTGAATCACTGTTTATAATATCGTTTCTTTCTTTCAAGTGTCTAAAATCAGCTATTTTTTCGAATCCCTCACTGACGAATACTACTTTAATCATTGGTATTTTCCTATGCCCAACAATCGCTTTATAACTGTGTCCTATATGTTTTTCTACTTCTAACTACAGTTTTGTGATGTCAACATTATTACATTCAATTTTCACCGCCCCATCTTTCTGATCGCTAATTTTTTTTTCATTTTCATTTTTTGCAGGATTTATAAATATATTTGCTGAGTGCGTTTTTTGTAAGTAGTTTTGATTTCCATCGTTTGGTTTTTTTTTATAACTGTATTTTCTGGTTGTACTATAGAATTAACCAAATTTCTATTAATTTTTTTTTTTTTTTTTTATACTCCAACTACCACGAAGGCCTGAGGCCTAAGCACCCATTGGGTACCGTGGGGCTATGGGGGATACATGGGAAAGGGGGGACGCCACACGGACTCTGGCGAGGGAACACGTGTGCATGCAACATGCACACATTCTGGCTCCGCCTACGAGAACCGCCGGGTGGTACCTCCGCGTTCGACAGTCAGAGACCATCTACCACCTACGGACAATCACAACATCCATGGCCAAGAGAAATATTTCTCCTGGGACGGGACTCGCACGGCGACTGATCAGGAGACCGAAGAGTCTACTACTGCGGCCACCGCTGCTGCCTAAAACAAACACACAACATCCATGGCGAAGGCGAGATTCGAACTCGCGGCCCGGCCGGCCGGCTGATCAGTAGCACGACACTCTGACCCACGCGGCCAACCGAGGTCCCGTGTCTAATGTTTAATGTTTGTTTGTATCTTTGACTGTTACTCGGTTTTCTGCATGTGTTTCTGTTCTATTGTTGTTAGATAGAGTGCGAACTTCAGCAATGTCAGTTTCTTTATCTAGATTCACTACTTTTTCTTTGTCGTAGCATCTGCAAATGATTTAGTTTCATTTTTTTTTAATTTGTAATTCGTCTAATTTCGCTTGCAGATATGCGTTCTTCTTGCAGGTCTTTTATCAACAAATCATTTTTATCATATCTTCCCCTTGAAACCCCTTTTTATTTTCTTTTTCGGCATTTCTTGTGTTTCTATTTTCGTTTTTGCTTTCGTTTAGCATAGCTTTTTTAATGTAGAGAACTGGGTCACCAGTGACAAAAAATTGTCAGTTATGTCACTGATCTACTGCGAACCGCTGATCTTCGAGAAAGGACCCTGGAACAGCAGCCTTCAGTTTATTAGAACATTCCCCAAAAATCTCAAACTCTTCTCAGAAAGATGACAATATAAGAAATTCGGCCTCAAAACCACCTAACTCTGTTCTTATACCAGCAGCAACTCCAATTCAGTAAACTATACCGGGCGTCGAAACCAATTACCATTTAAAGACATACAACTTTCCTGTTTATGAATGCACTCTTGAACGAATTTTATGTTCAAAGCTGAAGTAGTTGAAATTTTCTAATGGTTGAAAAATAAAAAGAATAGTGGTGAATATGATATATCCAGCATAATCATAAAAAATTGCATTGGTTACATTGTAGATCCATTGGTATTTATTAACAATAATAAATTGAAATATGGTATTTATCCTGATCAGTTAAAACAGCACTGTCATTCCAGTTTATAAGAATAAAGGAGATTTGTCATCTTTTGATGGTTTAAGACCTATAAGCTTGTTATCAGTTTATTCAAAAATATTTGAGATGGTAATGAATAACAGAATATTGTTTTTTTTTTGCTCTAAATGACCTGATAAAGGAAACAACATGGTTATATTAAGGGAAAAATCAACTCTTTCAGCTGCTTATAAGTTTATTGAGAATATTGTAGTAGACTTGGACAACAATAAGAGTCTACTAGATATCTTTCTTGACCTTACGGAAGCATATGGCTGCCTAGATCACAATATATTACAGTGGACCCCCGATAATCCGGCCCCTGTTTAATCCGGCGCCCCCTGTAATCCGACATGTCTTTGAATATGTATTACATACATACGTATTTGACAATCTTCGCTAATGTAGGTCACGCAAGTTTGTACAGGTTACAACTTGGACGCGCCACCGCTATCGTGCTAGACGCGTAAGCATTGTTTTACATAGTTTGAATATGACTACTGGTGATAGCGGTACGGCCTAGCGTGCGTTCATTGTTTACTATTTATTCATTGTGTATTAAGTATAGTACCTAGTAATGTCATCACAAACTCAGAAGCGAAAGCACAAAACATTGACAATTAAAGAAAAATGTGATATTTTAGACCGCTTAAATCGCAATGAAACTTTCAGTAGTTTAGCAAGTGAATACGGCGTAGGCCGATCTACAATTTATGACATTAAAAGAAACTACGAGAAGAGCAAGAAGATCGTGTCCACTACTGACTGCGGGCCAGGCAAGAAACAGACACTCAAGAAAGCGGAACATCCAGAAATGGAAGAAGCTTTGCTCATGTGGTTTCTTCAGGAAAGAAATAGGCATGCACCAATTTCAGGACCCATGTTGGCCATGAAAGCTAAGTTTTTTATACGGAAATAACAAAAAAAGATGATTTTGTGGCCAGCAAAGGATGGCTAGAACGTTTTAAAAGTCGTCATGGCATACGTTTAATGACTATTACAGGAGAAAAACTTGCTAACGATGCCACCTGCATAGAGCCCTTTAAATTAAGATTTTTGCAAAAGGTGAACGATTTAAATCTTGAAATCAGGGCTTTTTTGGCGTATGATAAATAACAAAACTTTCGTTTCTTGTAACGAAAAATCCGTACCTGGACGAAAAGTAAGTAAAGAGCGTGTAACCATACTACCATGTGCTAACGCTGCGGGCACAAACGCGCTTAAGATGATGTTCATTGGGAAATCTAATAAACCACGGGCATTCAAAAACATTGATTTACCTGTACACTATTACGGACAAAAAAGTGCATGGATGACAAAACACCATTTCAGAAAGTGGTTTGATAGCGCTTCGTACCTGAAGTTAGAAACTGGTTAAAAGATCATAATATTCCTCAAAAAGCGTTGTTGCTTATTGATAACGCTCCCGGTCATCCGTCTGAAGAAGAACTAACAACTGAGGATAAATGCATCACTGCGATGTTTCTTCCGCCAAATTGCACTGCACTGATTCAAACAATGGACCAGAATATCATTCATTCAGTTTGTCAAGCAAGACTACTTCAAAGAGTCGTATCAAAGACCAACCAATAGAAAAAACTTTAAAAGAATTTAATATGCTCTTTGTCAGTCGTGGAATGCGTTACCGTCATCAACTATTAAATCGTCTTGGAAAAAGTTATGGCTTCGATATAGTCACCACTCCTAGCAACGTTCCACAAATCAGTGTTACTTCCGAAGCTATAGAACAAGTCGCTACTGAAACACAGATAAGTCCGGAAGATTTGGAAATCTGGTGCCGTGGAATGGTTAAAGAGGAAAATGTTTTTCATGAAATGTCTGACGAAGAGATTATAAAAGAGGTTCCTAATTATACAACAAACAATCAGGAAAATAACGACGACGTGATTGCAACTGCTCCACAAGTCACAGCACAAGACGCAATTAACGCCTTTGAGCTAAGTTTACAATGGGCTGAAGAGAATGGTACATCCTACAACGAACTTTTACTTTTGAGAAGACTGAGGGACAAAGCTCTGATCTCGCGTAATAACAACCTTAAACAAACAAAAATTGATGAATATTTCCAAGCTTCATAATTTGATAAATTCATTAATGATTTTGATTAATAATTCTTGATTATTTTGGTACATATGTATGTGCATTTATGCTTAATTTTATAATAAAATGTAAGCTCTCTATTGTTATTTAATTAAATTCAACATGCATAAACTATGTATGATTTGTACTTCAAAGTACATAAATATGCATAACATATATGTATACATAATCTTACCACTGGATATGTAATTTGTCGGATTACAAGGTACTCTTTTGTAAAAAATTCCGGACTATAGGGGGTCTTAGGCAGTGCTCTATAATCCGACAAATTCGATAGTCCGACACTGATCTGCATAATGTTTGTCGGATTACCGGAGGTCCACTGTATTGCAAAAATTAGAAAGATATGGCTTTAGAGGACCATCACTTCCTTGAATAGAATCATACCTCAGCAATAGTAAGCAAAAAGTAAAACTGTTGGCACGTAATGAAACAGCTATTTCGAATGAGCTTAATATTAAAACAGGGGTGCCTCAGGGCAGTATATTAGGTCCCACATTGTTGATAATTTTTTTTAAATGACATCGACACCTGTATCAAACCTGATGTATGCAAAATCACGAAGTATGCAGATGACACAAATTCGCTGATAACTGCTACAGATCCTGAGAATGCAGGTGATGAGGGGGAATATAATATCGATAATGTACAAACCTGGTTTTTTAACAACAGACTAATGCTTAATAAAGACTTGTGCTATGTTTTTCGAGCTACTCACTGTAGAGGAAATTCTCAAAATCAATTTGTCTTAATGGTAGAACAGTAACAGTGTCGGCAATACTAGATTTCTTGGTCTTGAATTAGTCACCTCAGGTGAGACAACCATATAAGTTATTTAAGAAATAATTGCTTAATATTTGGATAGAAACACTTTGAAAATTGTGTACCACTCAAATTTTGAATCTAGATTAATTTATGGAATTATGTTATTCGGAAGCTGTAGTGACTTTGATGGAATTTTTGTAATACAAAAGAGAATATGGAGTAATATTTTAAGTTTGAAGTTGAACGAATCATGTAGAGGCAAATTAAAGCAATTCAGCATGTCGATAGTTTTTGGAGTGTTCATTCAAGAGTGCAATCTATTTAAAAATAATGAATGTTCACAGTTAATGAGCCTACAAGTAACCATACTAGACTTTTTAACTAGATTTATCCTAAGCCCAGATTTGCACTATTTGAAAAAGGACCTCTTTATAATTGTGTAAAACTCATTGACCATTTACCAGCAGTTGTGAAAAAGATTATAAAACTAAGTACATTTAAAAAAATATATAATTTTGTTTGGTTGACACTATTTGTATCACAAGTGGTTTACATCTGTTGTATAGCATTTGTATTTACAAATAAAGATATTATAATTCAAATCTGTCTTGAAAAAGTCATTGGTTGTATATGGTTCTAAATTTAGTAATATTCCATATATTTTTTTAAATGCACTTAGTTTTACGGTCTTTTTCACAACTGCTGGTAAATGGTTAAGAGGTTTTAGACAATTGTAAAGAGGTCTTTTTTCAAATAACGCAAATCTATGCTTAGGATAAATATAGTTAAAAAAGCTAAAATATAGTATTCGTGCATGAACTTAGTCACCCCATTCAAAAAATAGCTGGGAACCTTTTTGAATCATCTGGTAGATTGACCGTCTTGTATTTAAACGTCCTTTTTATAACCATTTTAGAATTAAAGTTGAAGAGAAATTAGAGCCTGGGTTGGAAGCTGACTCGGCAGCAGATACAGTTAACCAGATGAAAATGGAGTTCCAAGAATCTGAAAAGCTGGAAGAAAAATCAGATTTCGTTTTAAATTTTAAGAAAAAATTCAATATCTCAAAAACGGTGACACTTTTATATAGGTAAGTTTTTGTTATTTGAGAGGTCAGTCCAAAGCCTACCTTCTCCTTAAGTTTGTCGTGGTACTTGTTGGACACCCTGTGTATCTATCTATTTTAAAATAAGCGACTGTTCACAGTGTTTAAGTATATTTATCCTAAGCATAGATTTGCACTATTTGAAAAAGGACCTCTATTGTCTAAAACTCTTTAACCATTTACCAGAAGTTGTGAAAAAGATTGTAAAACTAAGTGCATTTAAAAAAATATTATATAAAATATCACTAAATCTAGAACAATATACAATCGATAAATTTCTTAAGGCAGGTTTGAATAATATGTTTTAAAGTAAGATATTACCCCTAATTTTGTTTGGTTGACACTATTTGTATCACAAGTGGTTTACAGCTGTTGCATAGCATATGTATTTGCGGATAAAGGTTATTGTTATTCCTGAGCTACTACAAAGAAACTGCATAACATTTAAGTAACTTACGTTTTTCGTTGCTATGGCAAACCATGTGTCGCTGAATATCTTCATTTCTGAAAAATGTCTTGCCACAAACCTTGCACGGTATTGGATCAGCACCCTCGTGCATGTATCTGAAAAAAAAAAAAATGTTTCATCATATCTGGTTCATGAACGTATCTTCGTAAGATTTGATGTTCCAAGACATTTTTAACATCTCGAAGGTGGTGTAGGATCATCTTTTATTTTCCACACATAAGTTAGAAAAGTTTTAATAATAACAACTGCTGCATTCGTCCGTTCGAGTTGTACTGATGAAATTGTTGTGTTCTTCCATGTCAAAACCACTTTCTCTACAAATTCAAAAATGGTAAAAATGATATTCCGATAATTTTAACCGTCAACAAACTTGTTTTAGAGATTCAAAAACTCTATTTTTTACACTGAAGCAGCCACTGAGGCAGAAGCCTAAATGCTAGGACACGGTGGCTGCTATGAGGAGCTTAAAAAAATGTGTTAGTTCGATTTTTGAACTGCCTAAAGTTAGTAGAACTGAGAAAAGGCTCCTCATGTAGATTGTTCCACAATCTCGATACTCTAGGGACCAAGAAGCGGTCATATAGGCCAGTTCTGGATGTACGAAATTCGACACGGTTAGGACGTGGGGCTGAAGTCAGGCAGGTCTGTGTGGCAGGCACATCGCGCGACGGCTTTGAGGAGCTAAGCCCGTTTTCGTAGCGGTACAAGAGAGCTGGATCGCCGACGGCCCGCCAGTGCGAAAGGGTTACGAGGCCGTCCATTAGATAAGAATCAGCGTTTCTCAATTTTTTGCTACTTCTGGTAATAGTAAAAATTAGATGTTCCAAAATTCATATGTTCACTCACAGAATATAAAGTCGATAAACCCGAGGTGATTTCTCTTGACTACCAAATCAATTTACTTGCTAACAGATATTTGTTTTTCGTGGAGCTCACGGTTATTTGTAGTTATAATAATTGCAACATATACAGGGTGTTTTCAAAGTTGAGTCATTTATTTTAACAGATTGTAGAAGTCGTCAAAAAAAGTTGATATACCAAAAATCACCTACAGTAATGTAATCGACAAAAGTATATAGACAAATTAATATTGTGCTGTATTTCTTTTTTAACTTGTTTTATTAATACACCAACCTGTACACATAATTCGTTATAGCACAATACTCACTTATACATAAATAAATTCAATAAAAATTTAATTGAAAGAAACTGGAACTATGAAGGACAAAAATATATAAAGCAAAACAATTATAGAAAAAAGAAGCAAAGTTCATTGAATTATAACGTATATCATATATCAATCACCGCCTGGCATCGTCTCGGCATAGATTGTAGAAGTTTCTTGATATAAGATTCATCAATCTGTCTTCACTTTTGCTCTACAGCGGCACAAAGTGCATCCTTGTTTGGATAATTTTTATCTCGTATTTGCTTATCAAAGTATCCCCATAGATTTTCAATGACGTTTATATGGGACGACGTGCAAATAACTTCAAATCATTAAATCTTCTACTCATAGTTTTCGTAGAAAGAAATAGAAAGAAACCTTTTGTCTCGATTTCAGCTTTTATTTCTCTTGGGGTTTTAAACGGATCTTTGGACGAAATTACTTTTATTAATCTAATTGATCTAGCATTTAGTTTTCTAGGTCCACCACTTCTCCTAGACGCTTCCAAGATACCTTTTTGTTTATATTTGTTCAATATTGCCCAGTGGGACCTCGGTTGGCCGCGTGGGTCAGAGTGTCGTGCTACTGATCAGCCGGCCGGCCGGGCCGCGAGTTCGAATCTCGCCTTCGCCATGGATGTTGTGACGTCGTGTGTTTGTCCATAATTTGAAATATAAATATACAACCTAGTTTCTGGCTGCATGGCCTGGTCCTAAAGCAAAAAAAAAAATATTGCCCAAACTGCTTTATGCTTCAGCTATAACTCAATGATCTTAGTTTTCACATCGAAAGCAATTTCTGGACCACTCAAGTTATTCCACAATACTTGTTGAACACTCTTCTGACTCGAAACTCTACTAAACTAATGTTGAAAAGAATTTGTCTACATATTTTTGTCCCTCATAAAAAAAGTGCTTATATTTAGACTTGTATTGTGTTCATTGCAGATAACGTAAAAACAAGGAATTTAGTTTTTCTACTAATAACGCATTATTTATGGAGCAATGAAGTACGAATTCGTTTTCTAAAGGTATTTAGGTAAATATTCATATTTGTCTATATATACTAAGTGACATATAAATCCGAACACCCAGTTTGAATGGTCTTATTTTAATAAAATTTTGTATAAGTACTTAATGAAGCATAATAAGTAAATGATAAAAATTTCAAAATGATTGCACTGCTTTAAAGCCCTTTGACCTTTAATAATGTGTGGCTGCACCCTGATGTGCTACGCATTCTCCAACGTGTCTAGGCATGCTTCTGATCAAGTGGTCAATGTCCTCCTGTGGTATCTCATTCCAGGCAACCACCAACTCCTCTCGAAGTGCTTCTAGAGTCTGAGGAGGACGTTGCAAATTGAGCAATCTCCTACCCATCATATCCCACACGTGCTCAATTGGGGATAAGTCGGGAGATCTTGGTGGCCATGGTAACAATGTGACATCATTATGTTGAAAGAAGTCTATTGTGACTCTTGCAACATGTGGTCGGGCATTATCTTGTTGGAAAGTTGGATCTGCCAGGGTGTCAAGATAGGGTTCTAGAACTTCGTGGATATAACGCTGCGCGTTCATGTTACCTCTGATGAAGATTAAAGTAAAGGTGACCTGGAACCATAAGCTATAGCACCCCAAACCATAACTCCAACAGTGTGATGAACATGTCTTTCAACAAAAAACTGTGGATTCCTCCTTTCACCACGTCGCCTTCTAACCCTGGCACGACCATCGTGCATGCCCAAACAAAATCGAGACTCGTCACTAAAGACAATACTGTTCCATTCCTGATCCCAGAGTGACCGTTGTCTGCACCACTCAAGGCGATTACGTCGGTGTTCTCGAGTTAAAGGGAGGACCCAGTG